>HG992205.1:459442-611942 GCA_905220545.2 Melitaea athalia | reverse complement strand
TCTATTTCTGGCGGCTGGATTTTTTAATAAGTTATAAACTTAGCACTATGGTGACAAACAATCATACATTTCATCTGGTGGTAAGCGTATATCGTGGCTTATAGATGCCTGCAATACAAGTAGTATTACTACAGTGCTGCGTACCCTATCTTCCGACCCTCCCCAGGAGCTCTGGTCACCTTACTCACACAGGAACACAACACTGCTTGAAAGCAGTATTATTTAGCTGTGATCTTCTGTAAGGTCGAGGTATTTCTACAGTTAGTTCAAATTTTTAGCAGGATATATAATTATCCTGCTTCTCCTCAATTAATTTGCAGGACAAACTTTCTCCACAACCAGTGACCCAGGCCGTGAACATTAATATTTTTTTAAATAGTTTTTCTATATATTAATACGTGAAGCAAAAACTTTGTACCCCTCTTTACGGAAATTGCGCGGACGGAGGAGTATGAAATTTCGCATAGTTTATATAGAGAATGAGTGCTGAATGCTAATATATTTTTAAAATTATACATAAAATATACATTAAATTAATTTAAAAAAAAAACATTACACAACACCATGTATTTGACACACATACGCATATTATACTCTTTTTGTTGATTGTCAGTCTGTAGTCAAATTGAATTTTAAAAAAAGGTTCTTTATTTTCATAATTATTTGGTTTCCTTTAATTTAAAATTTTTAATTATGGCCGAATTTCGACCTCTGGGCGACCATTAGTTGACATAATTAGCTTAGACAAATCCTAAGTTAAATTGTTATTCAACTAGCATTACAAAACCGTTCTCACGCGCTTGCAAACAATCGAACCAACTCGGAAACAAAACATACAACTGTTATATTGTTGACGTACGTAACAGTTCATAGGAACAATTACATTAACAATTTATGTAATAATTGTGTCAGCAGTTAGACACATTACTATTGTTAGTATTTTGAAGTAGACATTTAATTTGGGTATTAAAAGCACTTTTTATCCGTCACTTTACAAAATAATTGAGGTGAGAGAACAGAGGGACTGTTGGGCATAGGTCTCTTTCTCCATGTAGGAGAAGGATCAGAGCTTAATCCACCGCGCTGCTCCAATACGGTTTGGCAGATACAGCAGGATATATCCTGCTCATAATCTGGATCTCACAAGCAGTGTTGTGTTCCTGTGGTGAGTAAGGTGACCAGAGCTAACCGCTCACTAAGCGGAAGGCTTGTTTGACACCTTAGTGGTATAAAAATATATTTTGGTTACATCATTAGTTAGCGATCTCCTTATATATTTTAACTAGCTTCTGCACGCGACTTCGTCGGCGTGGACTCAGCTCCTACTGGTCTTAGCGTGATGACACATAGCCTATAGCCTTCCTCGATAAATGGGCTATCTAACACTGAAAGAATTTTTCAAATCGGCCCAGTAGTTCCAGAGATTACCGCGTTCAAACAAACAAACAAACAAACAAACAAACAAACAACCAAACAAACAAACTCTTTAGCTTTATATATTAGTATAGATTGAGGTAGGGCACAGCAGGATATACGCTTCAGCGTGTAATATCCTATTGTTGGACATAGGCCTCTTTCCCCATGTAGGAGAAGGATCAGAGCTTAATCCACCATGCTGTTCCAATGCGGGTTGGCGGATACAGCAGGATATATCCTGTTCAAAATCTGGATCTCACAAGTAGTGTTGTGTTCCTGTGATCAGTAAGGTGACCAGAGCTAACCGCTCACTAAGCGGAAGGCTTGTTTGCCACCTTAGTGGTATAAAAATATATTTTGGTTTTATATCATTACTTAGCGATCTCCTTATATATTTTAATGCTCATTATTTTGACCCTGGTCTTTTTTTTCTTCAACACGAATTTCTGCTATACAAAATAATATAAAAATGTTGGGGTCATTTTGACTCCATCTTTAACTTCAATACTAGTGTCACCTACATAAATGAAATGATTTGGGGTCGTTTGAGCCACAGCCCTTTTTCAACAAGAAAAACTCGTTTAAAAGAATAATAAGACATACCAATTGCACTTTCCTCCTCGTCGTGTTGGTCTTTGGCGTGGTGTGTCGTAACGCTACCGACCCCGTGTAGGGGTCGAGCAAAGCCTGGTAGGCTGATCTATCTTCTTGCGTCGATGATGATATCACGTCTGGGGATTCTAGATCCTATGAAAAAAATAAACATATATTTTTTTAAATGAAATGAACTTTATTTGTATGTTTTATCTGCCAACCTGCAGTGGAGCAGCGTAGTGGATTAAGCTCGAATTATTCTCCTACATGGAGAAAGATGCTTATGCCCAGCAGTGGGAGATTACAGGCTGAATTGTATCGTATTGTAAATCGTTTGTTCGTTTAAATGTACATTAGAACTTTTGCAATTAAATCACACACCAGGATACAACAAATATTAATGAAGGTTTGATTTACAATAATGACCTATTGTCGCATTTTGCAATTAACCTACTTTTTATCTTAGAGGCTGTGGGGTCGATTCCCACCCCGAGTTTGTGAGTGTACTTATTAACATTATTCACAAAAAAAATGTGTTAATCGGGTTCCACTCAAAATATAGACCTGCTGCTACAGGTATCTAAAGTGTAACGGTATCCAACAGAGAACTTTTTGATACACTTTTAAATTGAAGACCTGAAAAAAAAATTTTGGTCTGAAAGAAGATGTAGTACAAAAATTGACATAGGTATGCTGAGATGGTTTGGCCATGTCGAGAGAATGAATGAAGAAAGATTGACGAAAAAAGTGTATAAGGCGAGTGTGAATGGAAGTTTGGAAGAATTAGACCTAGGCGGACGTTTCTAGACCAGATCAGAGACGTCTTGAAAAAAGGCCAGGTCAAGAGTACCCTAAACCGAAGAGCATGTATGAAAGGAATAATGAAAGTGGACGAAGCGAAACAAGTAGATATGTAAGGATTGTAGCAAGTGGAAAGAAGTGGTCTCTGTCTACCCCTATGGGAAAAAGGCGTGATTATATGTATATATATTAAATTAAAAACACACTCACATTATGTACAGCAATCTTAGTAGACATTTCGATGGGAAGATCGAAGTTAGGCATCGTTCGGACGTGAGCTGGAGACTCGCACCACTCCGCTGCCTGTGAACAATGCTTTCGCTGATACCTTATTATATACAACTAGGTCGACAAACAAGCGTACAGCTCAGCTGATCGTAAGCGATTACCGTAGCTTATAGACGCCAGCAACACCAGAAGCATCGCAAGCGCGTTGCCGACCCTATCCCCAATTCCCCCCAGGAGCTCTGGTCACCTTACTCACCAACAGGAACACAGCACTGTTTGAAAGCAATGTTATTTAGCTGTGATCTTCTGCAAGGTCGAGGTAGGTACTACCCCAGTCGGGAAATTTCCTGCTGTGCCCTACCTCACTTACCTGTTTTTTAAGCCCGGTTGCTATACAGAAAACGGTTCGCTTTGTCTTCCGATCCGTCCAAGTACGGGACATAAACGAAATTGAACGAATGGTAAGCATAACGTACCGTTTTGAATGTGACAACGGCCTCTTTTTCCATGTTAAAAAAGGATTGGAGCTTAAACTACCCCGTTGCGCCACTGTGTAATTTTGATTTTTTGCTCATTACTTTTGATTTTTTTTTTTTTGCTTATTAGATGTCAATTATGCGTGACGTTCATTAAATATTTTTTTGTGAGAAAATACAAAAAAAAAACGAGTGTGCTTTAGACCACACGACTGAAGTAAGACTTCTCACTGTGTCTTAGACATACGAAACGTAACTGGCTATGAGAGGAAGAGAGAAAGAAAATATGTTCTCACACCTCTCTCCCTTTCTCCTTTCGCCCCCGATTACAGTTTTCGTAACGCTCTCGTCACGCATTCACCAAGTTTGCAAATAAATTTCTTTGTTGTGATTACTGAACGCAGAAAATGTTGAGAGGGCATTTGTATAGGCAACAGGCGTAAAACAGATTGAGCAATAAACAATAATAAAGATGTAGGAAGAATTTAAACCGACTTCCAAAAAAGGGGGTTCACAATTCGATAAAATTTGTATTTACTTTGACTATTTTTTCGTCGACCTACGTTGTATTATACCGTATAACTTTTCACTGGGTATACCGTTTTTATGATTCTCGTTTTAATCGAAAGCTGATTCTTAACATGTTGTCCTATTTAAATGTGATGACTACTTTTTGAGTAATCTTCCCTGACACGTATTTACTTGACTATTTTTTCGTCTACTTACGTTGTATTCTTGTCGATGTAGTTGAAGTCGGTTTTCTAATCCGTTTGCGAGCAAACACAGCTATCGATATACATATATCTACTATATAGTTGTCTATAGTAGTATATCTATATACTAGTTACTACTACAGTACCGATACTATACTTTCTAATCGATACCGTGTCCCTAGCTTTATACAATTATACATACAATAGCTTCTGCGCGCGACTTCGTCTGCGTGGAATAGGACCAATGAATTCTGTCATACATTATTTGTGCGAAAATTTAACCATTTACGCAGCGGAAGCTCTCAAAAGGAAAAAAACCGATTTTGAAATATTCTTCATTGGTGCTACGCTCCTATTGGTCTTAGTGTGATGATATATAGCCTATAGCCTACCTCAATAAATGGGCTATCTAACACTGAAATAATTTTTCAAATCGGACCAGTAGATCCTGAGATTAGCGCGTTCAAACAAACAAACAAACAATCAAACAAACAAAGGGCATTGAAGATTTTGTACCAGTGGCCATCCGCCATTTTGATTTTTTTTCAAAATGGCGGCCATGCATAAAACCTTCTGAAATCGATAGAACACATTAATGCAAGCAAAAAGTGTAGGAAGAAAAAATCACGTAAAGTGTCACGTTTTCGAGTTCTGAGGGGTCAAATATATACAAGTGGCGCCACAGGATTTTATCGCTTTTAATTGTTTGATGTCTTTAGACGATTAAAGATACCTGTATCTTCAATAACACTAATTTAAAATTAGTTGTCCCATGTATTATAATCACATTTCAAAAGTTTTCGGCACTATTCAAATGAACGGTTTAATATTGATTATTAGGTTTTTATTATATGCTGATATGCTTAAAATGACACAATCCTCTCTAAATTCTCTCAGTATATCGTGGTACGTAGATATATTAGCAGAGGGATTTGCTCTTCTCATTTGAAGATATATATTTATTAGTCCCGGCAACAAACTATACCTACACTGTCAATTTTATTTTACTGTTACTATGAGTGTATAAAATAAACTTGATTTGAACTTAATAGTTATTGACATTCATGATGATTTCTATTTATTATGGCGGTCGGCTTTGAGACAGAGATTGTCTAGTTGTCTATTAGAGCTGGTCTAGTTAGAAATGGCGCGCTCTACCACTATCACAGTCATTGCTATCATTATAAACCAAATCATGTAGGCGTGCATGGTATTTTAGTTTTGACCAACTGCTTGTAGTTTTTTTTACATAGTTACATGTTATACATGGTTTACATGTTCACTGTTAGTAATAGAGGGGCAGGGGTGGGTGGGATGTACGCAGCTCTACCCTCGCACTGATGCGGTGAGCAAGGTGCAAGCGGGGGTGGGCAGGCGGCTCGGCATCTATCCGCGAGAGTGAGACAGAAGATGCCTTAACATATTTTTTATCTCGTTTGCACTGGTTTTATTAAAATTTTTAATAAGGTTTTGTTTATTAATATACTTGGATAAAAAGAATTTAAAAAATCTGTGGTGCCACTTGATACATTTGACAGCTTATAACTTGGAAACGTGACACTTTACGAGATTTTGTCAATCAGTACTTTATGTTTGTATTGATGTGGACTATCGATTTACGAAGGTTTTATGGGTGGCCGCCATTTTGAAAAAAAATCAAAATGGCGGATGGCAACTGGTACACTCTCCATATAAAAATCTTCAATCCCCTTTTCAGCTTTATTATATTAGTAACTAGCAGACCCGGCGAACTTCACAGGCGAACAGCTTAACAGTCGATTCTTTAATTTTTTTAATACTTATCTTTCCCGGAACCCCTCCACTAACACAAACTTTATGGTATGGTATTAAAGTTCAAATTGACTTTTAAGCTATGTATCCACTTGGGGACAAATGAGGAACATGTTGCGGGACATGTCCCTCAACAATGTTGCGGAACAAATGTTGCGGAACATTGTGTAGGCCACACTAGGGGACAAATGCAGCAACATGTTCCTCATGGAGAAAAAGAAACACCTGCATCATTTGTGAAGTTATGCTCATGAAAAATACGTCAAATGCCAATGAACATTTTGGCACAATTTTTGTTACAATACCCGCTGAATTAAAATAGTATTTAGATCAACCAAATATTTCAAGGTCATTAAATGCACTAAAATTTTGTATTGATAGTAAATATTGAACTATTATTACTCAGGTGCTCTCAGAAATATACAAATATATATACAAATATATACACAATACACACACGGTCGTCTGTTCCTAAAGTAAGCAACTTAATGCTTGTGTTATAGGTAACAGCCAACTGGTCTAGCTACATATTTTTTTTTCGATAAACATACTTATAAATAATACATATATAAATATATAAATAAATATGTATATAACACCCAGACTCGAGGTGGGAATCGAACCCACAACCCCCTTAACAGAAAGCAGGGTCACTACAAACTGCGCCAACGGGCTAGTCAAATATTTGATTTAATAGCTGTTAAATATTTGATTTCTTCTGTAGCATCTTATAGAATTGCTTCTATAATCAATCTTTTAGTGCCTAATAATAGTAATAGTTGTTTGACAACTGAACATATAAAACAACGAATATTTTTAAAATCTTACTGAATATTGGTACGCATTACTGTTTTATTAAAATTGAAGAATAATTACTGAGAACCTTACATTTTAATAAATCACTGATAATTTAATTTGTTTAACAAATATTATACTGAATTATAAACTGTGTAAATTATTTTTTAAATCGACTTACGATTGTTTTTTTAATTATCAAAATCGGACAACTCTGTAAAAAGCTATGCGTGGTCATACATAAAAAATATACGCGTCGAATACATAGCCTCCTCCGTTTGTACGTCGGTTGAAAAAAGGCGGTGAAATAAAAGTGAATAATTGTGTTTGCTAGCAAACGAAAAAAACCGACTTCAATTACATGTACATCGACAAATTTTATTTATGTCGGCTTGAGCTTTGTCGCTGATGAACTATTTCTATTTTCTTCTTGTAATAAATTGTTTTCCTGGCATCTGCGATACAAGTTTTTACTTAGTGCAGCTGCCGTTGGTAATAAGTGCCTATGTATAGTTTATTGGAAATAAAGATTATTATTATTATTATTATTATTAAATAATACAACGTAAGTAGACGAAAAAAATTTAGAAACGCACTAGTCGTCACTACGATTTTCAAGGGTTCCCCTGGATTTTTCTGGGATTCCATCATCAGATCCTGGTTTCCTTATCATGGTACCACCCTTGGGATATCTCCTTTCCAACAAAAAAAAGAATGATCAAAATCGGTTCGTAAACGACGAAGTTATCCCCGAATATACATTAAAATCGAATTGAGTAATCTCCTCCTTTTTTGAAGTCGGTAAAAAAATATCTATATAGATATTTTTTCGATATCTCAAACTCCGATATTGATAATATATTTAAAAATATCGATATATCGAGAATCCGATATTTTAAAAAATATCAACAGCCCTACCATGCAACATTGACGCGGAACAAATGTTTTCGATCTCGAAGCGGGAACAAGCAACATGTCCCTCAACACGTACATACTGCGGGACATGTTGCGGGACATGTTGCGGGACACCGTGCAACATGTGTGTGTACGTGTCCCCCAACATGTCGCGGGACAAAATGTTCCCTAGTGTAGCTGGGGCTGACGCGAAACAATTGTCCCGCAACACGTATATGTTGCGGTAATGCCTCGTCTCGAAGTCGAACTAATGCCTCCTCTAACGAGGCATTAAGTATTATTAATTTATTACGAATCTTTTGTATGGGGATATAGAAGTGTTGTTTTTAGACTTTTTCAAGCATTTTTTTAAATTTTTCTCTCCGTAAGAACCATCCTCGCACTTCAAGGAATATTATAAAAAAAGAATTATCGAAATCGGTTCAGCTGCTCTCGATATTTGCGCTTAGCAACATATTCAGCGATTCATTTATATATATATATATATATATAGATTAGTATAGACTTATAGAGTAGGTATGTTGATAGTACGAACGCATTAATCTCAATAATTAACGGTTCTATACACAAAAATTGAACATGATGCTGTATGGACTATGGCTATCGCTCCTCATGTAAAAATGAACCATTGGTACGTTCGTTTTAAGCACAACGTTGGCGCGATTTAAATTACAACTAACGACATCTAGCGAAATGAAAGTGAACTTAAATGTCAGTAACATGACTACTTCGTTCGTGGCAATAGGGGCCATCCATAAATTACGTCACAGGTTAAGAGGGGGGTAAGGGGTCGACGAAGTGTGACAATGTGTGACAAGGGGGAGGGAGGGGTCAAAAATTTGTGACGTCACATTTCCAAATATAATAATATCAAAACGTAAGTACAAAAACATGATATTTAAACTACGGTCTATCAATAACTAACTTCAAAAATTAAAGTTTTATTTGTTTTATAGGCGAATTGACTTTTATTAAAATGAAAATAAAAATAATGTCGAAACTGTCATCAGTTTGCTCATGCGAAATTGCAAAATATGTGAGGTCACACTAGGTAGGGGGGGGGTCTCATAAATGTGACCATCTGTGACAAGGACGGGGGAGGGGTCGAAAAATCGAGAAATTCGTGTGACGTAATTTATGGATGGCCAACTAGCTAACTACTACTAATATACTAAATGCATATAGATGTATACACGGTACATATACCAAAATAACATTTTTTTACAATTTTTGTCTGTCCGTCTGTTTGTTCCGGCTAATCTCTGAAACGGCTGGACTGATTTTGACGGGACTTTTACTAGCAGATAGCTATGTAATAAGGAGTAACTTGGGCTACTTTTGTTTTAGAAATGTATTTATTTTGTAACTGTGCGAACTGAACAATAATTTTTTTAAAATTCCACGCGGACGAAGTCGCGGGCACAGCAGCTAGTATATTAATACTAACTGTGCCCGCGACTTCGTTCGCTGTGATTTTATTACACAAAGTAAGTATGAAGCCAAATACAATTTTTAAAACTCTCGATACGCTTGTACCTACCTTCTATTATTTGTCGATGTAATTGAAGTCAGTTTTTTTTTTCATTCAAACATAATAATTCTCACTATTATAGACTAGGGGGCGTTCAAGTATTACGTAACACTAATTTGAGGGAAGGGGGGATCTTGTCAAACGTTACGATGCGTTACAGGGGGGAGGGGGGGTTCGAACAACGCGTTATGTTACATTGTTTTTTGTTTAATTAAAAAAAAAACTAGGGTATTAAATTCTATTGTTTTATTTATTTATTACTACCACAAACGCGATTAAAACAATAACAAAAGTAATTTAGCGACATTCCGGTTAGTTTGCGCAACATACTTGTGACATTTGGGTAAAAATGTGGTAAAAATGGTCAGTTGGGTGTTACGTGACGTAACGTTTATGTGGGGGGGGGGGGGTACAGGAAAACGTTACGGCGCGTTACATGGGGGAGGGGGGTACTTGAACGCCGCCCTAATCCTAAGTGATTATAAAACTACTTCAATTCAAACTCTTAGCGGATAACTCTTGATGTTAGTACGGTTTATTAAAATGTTTATTCATAACTTAAATTATTAAAATACAGTTTTTTTTTTTTATTTTTTGAATTTAGAAGGAATTTTAATTAATTTTATTTATTCCTTGTTTGTGTGTAATAAGCTAAAGTGTATATCAGCTTTGTAAGAAAAAGAATTCTAATCTATATCTAGACAAGGATATGTGTTAAATCTAGGAAATAACTTTAAATATGTTAGTATCAAGGACTGCTACAAATGTTTTATATATGTATTACAATCTATACTAATATATAAAGCTGAAGAGTGTGTTTGTTTGGTTGTTTGTTTGTTTGTTTGTTTGTTTGAACGCGCTAATCTCAGGATCTACTGGACCGATTTGAAAAATTCTTTCAGTGTTAGATAGCCCATTTATCGAGGAATGCTATAGGCTATATATCATCACGCTAAGACCAATAGGAGCGGAGTCCACGCCGACGAAGTCGCGCGCAGAAGCTAGTTATTAATATTTTAAAAACCTGGGGAACTAACACTGAAAGAATTTTTCAAATCGGACCAATAGATCCTGAGATTAGCGCGTTCAAAAAAACATACAAACAAACAATCAAACAAATAAACTCTTCAGCTTTATTATATTAGTATAGAATATAGATAATTATTTATTAATATTTTTATCATGGATATAATATACATATTATTTTATTTCAAATTAAGTACATATGACGTCACGACTACGTCATTACTGTATTTTCCGTAATTAAAGGACAAACACGAACATTTTTTTTTCTCCTGCTACTATGAGCGTACTAAACTTGTAAATTTTATTCAAATTATTTTTCTTATATTATTTATATTTTATTTATTTATTTATTTATTTATTTATTTATTTATTTATTTATTTATTTATTTATTTATTGTAGGACAACTTACAAAACATACACTAATACATATAAAGTTACTAAAAATGTTAACAACTATTTGCTAAGTGCTGTTTCAATTACAAGTTGCCACGGCATGCTAAAGGACAGATTCATCTATTTTAAAATTTATGTATGTAAAAAACAAACAAAAACATAAAAAACTCCTAATAACAGACTTTTATACATATAAGAATAAGAGATATAAAAAAAAGAAAAAAAAACAATACAATTTAACCATAGAACAACAACTAAGTTTGCTGTAAATTCTTTAGAAGAAAGATTAAATAAAAATACTAAATATACACTAATACATTTTATGAAAAAAAAACACAAACAAAAACAAAGAAACATATAGAACATGATCGACATAGTGATGCATTTAATGTCAAGATAGAGGGGAAATAAAGCTTGCAATAAGTTTATTTTTAAATTTTGAAAGGCTGTCTGAAAAGATATCCACATCAATTTCGTTATTTTTGGTTATTTTGTTGTATTGTTTAAATAATCTATTCATGGTAGCGTTCTGACCTAAATTTGTTCTTGAACATTGAATCGAAAATGGAACGTATTTACTGGCACGGGGAAATCTAGTGGGCGCGTTTATATATATTTTTTCCACAAGATTGGGGCTGTCCAACATACCGTTAACCAATCTATACAGAAAAATTTGATCCAATAACTGTCTCCGATCGAATAAACTATTAAGTTTAAAATGTTGTAAACGACTTTGATATGTCGGCAACAGTTTTACTTTGTTACACTGATAAGAAAGGTGCCATAGAAAACGCTTTTGGACCCTTTCAATACGCTTAATATGTACCTCGTAGTGTGGAGACCAGATCTGAGCACAGTATTCCAAACCAGATCGAACCAGGGCCGTATAAAGGCCAATCTTGGTCTGCGGTTTTTTAAAATCTCTAGTGTTCCTTATAACAAAACCCAGCATTTGAAACGCCTTAGTTGTTATTCTGTCGATGTGTGTGTGGAATCTAATTTTACTATCCAAACTAACTCCCAAGTCTCTAATAGCAACCACCTCTTCCAACGTCTCGTTATTGATTGTATAAGTTTGCGAGTTCGGGCGAGTTCCACGTGAGAATCGTATATATTTACATTTATCGATGTTCAGTGCCAAACCGTTTCTCTCACACCAGTCGATCAAGCGGTTTAAGTCCTCTTGCAGAAGGAGAGTGTCCTGATGGTTTTTTATTTGTTTTGCAATTTTGAGATCGTCGGCGTAAAGAAAACATTTGCTGTGTTTAAATATTTCTACAACATCGTTCACAAATATATTAAATAAAATTGGCCCCAGAACTGATCCTTGGGGAACACCTGATAGGGTTAAAAATGGTTGAGACGAGTATCCACTAACAACTACCCTGGAACTCCGATCACTTAGATACGAGCAAAACCATTTTAACAAGTTACCTGTTATACCAAAGGTTGAAAGTTTTTGAAGAAGAATAACGTGGTCCACGGTATCGAAAGCTTTGCTCACATCCGTATAAATTGTGTCAACTGGGATATTAGAATCAACTGAATCGGTCAAAAAGGTCACAAATGAAGCAAGGTTGGTTGTTGTGGATCGAGCTTTGAAGAAACCCGACTGTTGTGGCGATATCATTTGTTTTATATGCCAGGTAAGTGTAGGTCTTATTAGTCTTTCAAATACTTTACTAAATACAGGTAAAATAGAAATAGGTCTATAATTTTTTATGGACGTAATGTCCCCAGATTTTGGTATTGGTACAACCCTCGACTCTTTCCAAGCAGTAGGAAAATATCCGGACTTTATTGATCTGTTGTATATTATTGAGAGTGGCAAGGAGAGTGCATCACAACATTCCGTTGCAAAGACACATGGTATACCATCAGATCCAGCTCCTTTACTTCGATCCAAGTGTTTCAAACCAAGTAGTACGTCTTGTTGTGAAAAGGATAAACCTGTCAGACAATTTGCAAGTGAAGAGTCCGGGAGTGTAACGTCGCTAGAAAATGTTGAAGTAGAAGAAGGTGTCCTATAAACGGATGCGAAAAATAACGCAAAGAGATCGCAAACGTCAGAGCCGTTAGAAGCTCGTCTATCGTCTAGATACAATATTGATGGGTACGTACTTTTATTCTGACGCTTATTTTTTAAGTAAGTCCAAAATATCTTTGGATTTTTGGATAAAGAGTCCTCCATGCTATTAATGTAGTTCTTGTGACATGTTTCGATTAATAACGAACAGCGTTTTTTTAGTAATAAGAAAGACAGTTCATCCAAGGGGTTTTTATATTTGCGATATCTTTTACGTATCTTATATTTCTCCTTTAGTAAATTTATAAGTTCTTTAGTGTACCAACAGGGATATTTTTGATATTTTTTATGTGTGGTTTTACTTAGTGGCACGTGCTTCCTGATTGCTTCTTTAATTATCTTATACAACATGTCCACCATATCATCAACATTCGTTATGATATGGTTATTTTGGTTCTAATGGCCTGCTTTACCTCCCGCTGTTTAACTCTATTCGTAACTTATTCGCAGGATAAACTCTATCCACAATTACAAAATGCACAAATAGCCAAGTTAAATCGTTTAGTGAGGAACTGTTTAGTATTTCTTGCATACACACACGGTCGTCTGTTTCTAAAGCAAATTAATGCTTGTGTTTACAGGTACCTAACAGCCGACTGGTATAGCTAAGTATTATTTTTACCAAATATACATATAAATAATACATATATAAATATACTAGCTGACCCCGCAAACGTTATTTTGCCATATACTTTATTAACCCCGCAATCCCCTCGTGTGGGTGGAATTTCGTAAAATCCGTTCTTAGCTGACCTCTACTCGGCGAAAGGAATATTCCTACCAAATTTCAAGTCTCTACGCCTTATGGTTCCAGAGATATCGTGATGAGTCAATATATGGGTGGAAATCTCTTTTATATACATATATAGATAAATACAATTATTACACCCAGCTTCAGACGGGAATCGAACCCGCAACCCGCTTAACAGAAAGCAGGGCAACTACTAACTGTGCCAACGGGCTAGTTTAAAAATATTTTTATACCGAAATTTAGTACTCTTGAGGAGAGGATGAAACCCAAAATTTGTAGTGGCGGACAAAATCCCTACAGCTTGAAATAATAAAACGAAGAATTGCTATAAAAATTCTACTTACCGAATGGAACTCTTCAGTTTCCTTCACATTCAATCCAAGACTCTTGGGCGTGCTGTAACTGGAGATCTTACTCCTATCTTCACCATATTTGACGGCACTGGAATCAACATCAACCATAAGGCCCAAATTTTTCGGAGGAATGGAAAACTCTGTCAGATTTTCTGTGTATCTTGGTATGATCTTCCGCCTTTCGTTCTGTTCGATTCTCGCAACATCTGGAGGCGCATTGAGAGACTCGCTCAGAATCTGACTGTCAGCTGTCACAAAATTATCAGAAAAGTACAGGTTATTCTTCGAAGTGTTCCGCAGAGGGGAGTACAGTTCGTAACCATTAGTGGTGCCTCTCTCATCCTCTATGCTGGACAGACTCAGGTCCTTCTCATCTTCTATTTTGGGCACTTTCTTTGGTATCACATCTGGAAAGTTCTCATCAGGACTCAAAGTCATTAGGGGATGACTGGTGGTTAGAGTTAGGGTCGAACTAAGTCTAGGAGGACTGATGCCTAGATTCCCAGGTCTGACTGGCGAATCGATCTTCAAACTCGACATACGATTTATCAGACTATCGTTCAAATCTGTTTTAATCGATATTTTATTGTCTAATTTCTCAGTTTCAAGTAATTTTAGGACATTGGGATTCTGTAATCTTAGTACTTCTGTCTCTCTTTCCTCTGAATCTGATAGGATCGAGTTCGGGGTATCTTGGGTCGACCGTAGTGATTCGGATGTTGTGTCCATCTTCTCATCTGAGGAGGGGGAGCTGAAGAGGTCGTCCTCGCTGATCCTAGACGACTGGAGGCTACTGGAACAAAGATATACTCTTTAATTATTTTTGGTAACCATTTTTTAAATGATCATCCATGAATATGCTTTTTTTATACAACTAGATTGGCAAACGAAGCATACCTACGGCTCACCTTTTTTGTTGTGTGTGTGTGTGTGTGTGTGTGTGTGTGTGTGTGTGTGTGTGTGTGTGTGTGTGCGTGCGTGCGTGCGTGCGTGCGTGCGTGCGTGCGTGCGAGCGTGCGTGCGTGCGTGCGTGCGTGCGTGCGTGCGTGCGTGCGTGCGTGCGTGCGTGCGTGCGTGCGTGCGTGCGTGCGTGCGTGTGTGTGTGTGTGTGTGTGTGTGCGTGTGTGCGTGTGTGCGTGGGTGCGTGCGTGCGTGCGTGCGTGCGTGCGTGCGTGCGTGCGTGCGTGCGTGCGTGCGTGCGTGCGTGCGTGCGTGTGTGTGTGTGTGTGTGTGTGTGTGCGTGTGGGTGTGTGCGTGTGCGTGTGGGTGTGTGCGTGTGTGCGTGCGTGCGTGCGTGCGTGCGTGCGTGCGTGCGTGCGTGCGTGCGTGATACCTGACACCTGATAGTGATTTATATTCGAGTTAGATAAATTAACTACACACACACACACACACACACACGCACGCACGCACGCACGCACGCACGCACGCACGCACACACACACACACACACACACACACACACACACACACACGGTAGTAGGTTTCTAAAGTAAGCAACTTAATGTTTGTGTTAAGTAACGGCTGACTGATACGCCACATATTTCAAATGCATGTAAAGCCTTTATTATATTTTAACTAGCTGACCCCCGCAAACGTTGTTTTGTCATATATTTTATTAACCTCCTTAATCCCCCTCCCCCTTATAACTTAGGGGTATGAAAAATAGATGTTGGCCGATTCTCAGACCTACCCGATACGCACAGAAAATTTAATAAAAATCGGTCCAGCCGTTTCGGAGGAGTATTGTAACATTGTGACACGAGAATTTTGTATATAAGACTAGCTGCACGGACAGACTTCGTTCTGTCTGTTAAGGTTTTTTTTTTTATTTTTTTTTTTTTTTTTTTGTATAAAAACCCCGTGGGATTTAAGGAACATACAAAAAAATAGCCAAATCGGTCGAGCCATTCTCCAGTTATGCGCTTAGCAACATTCATTTTTAGTATATAGATTATTATAGAAGATACTTTCATAGTAAATTACTGCATATTACAAATGATTTGATTATAAACTAGCTTCTGCGCGCGACTTCGTCCGCATGGAATAGGATCAATTCTGTCTGTCTGTCTGTCTGTGATTTTTGCGAAACTCGGAAGCTCTAAAAGGAAAAAAAACCCGATTTTGTAACATTCTTTATTGGTGCTACGCTCCTATTGGTTTTAGCGTGATGATATGTAGCCTATAGCCTTCCTCGATAAATGGGCTATCTAACACTGAAAGAATATTTCAAACCGGACCAGTAGATCCTGAGTTTAGCGCGTTCAAACAAACAAGCAATCAAACTAACAAACTCTTCAGCTTTATTATATTAGTATAGATCTATAAAACAAATTTTTTTTTTTTGGACTTAGACTAAAACTAAATCTAACAATTTTATTCCAATTTTTGATTTGTTTAATTTTTTTTCTAAGCAATATGTTTCACTCAATGCTGTATGTATAGTGCTGTTGTATGTATTAGGTAATAGTGGAAACTTTACTGATTTCAGTTAATGTAATTAGTTATAATATATTAATGTAATATTAAATTGTATGTTTCCCAAATAAAAATAAAATAAAATAATCAGTTGATACTGATGTGATAGCGTAATGCAATGCTTCATTGCAGTTGCAACTTCCTTTACATATTTCCTAATAGGTTTAATCTATGTTGTGATTTTTAATATCTAGAAGTTTTATCTATTACTAGCATTCCACCCGCTTCGCACCGGGATACAAAAATTTAAAATTATTTTTTTTTCCTCTTTTTTGAAAATATAATATAGCCTATGTCACCCGCGGATAGTGTAGCTTCCCAACAGTGATAGAATTATTCAAATCGGTTCAGTAGTTTCGGAGCTTATTAAATGCAAACAAACAATCAAAAATCTTTCCTGTTTATAATATTAAGTATAGTTTATTATATATTATTGTATACTTAGGAGTCAGTTGAGTGTTACCGACCCCCCACCACCAAATCTCTATAAAAAGCGATAGTCGTTCTAGGAAGGGGCTTGTTCCTTCTCGACTCTGGTGATGTGCGGCGCGACTTGTGTAGTGTTTTATTAACGTAACTAAAAGTAGCTCGTGTAATAGCTGTAAGTACATGTTTGTATAACATTCTGGTGATTTATTGTGTTATTGATCAATCTCTAAGTGAGGGTATTTTTGTTACTTAATTGTTAATAAATAGGTGATTGTGTTTTTGCCTCTTTTTTTATACTTTCCACTTCTGGATCCTAAATTCAGAAGTGGGATTCATACCGTTATTTCGCCCACATATTAACGTACGTTTTGAGGTGTATTTCTTTTCCTCTCAACAATAATACAAAAGTACCCACACTAATACAAATAAAACACCGGTTCATTTGTCTTGCGGATTTATTCGTTGCTATTGTTTCTTATTTGTGATTTTATTATCGTTTTCGATATGTCTGATATCGGAGCGAGTTCGCGTGACAAGTCGCGTCGACACAAAACCAATAGTAGGTCAGATAGACGCATGTCTCGCTCTCGTTCGCATCCAATAGACAGGTCGGGCGAGCTTGTAGCGCGTTCTAGGTCTAGATCTAGCGAGAGGCATAGCATGTCGCGTAGTAACGATACGCCTCCGATAATACGTAGACTGCATCAAAAGTGTTCGAGTTATTTCGGTCGTTATCGCGATAGTTCTAGAAGGAGACACGATCGTTCTCACGAACATGATAGTGCGTTGGACCGAATACTTTCGTTGTCGAAGCAGTGACGGAGGGTAGGTCGCAAAAACGATATCGCGGACGAAAGACAAAGTGTATGTGTATCGAACGGAATAATTGCGTAGCATCCGAGCTTTTAAGAGTGAACACTCATAGTTTTTATATTTCGCGATTCGATCCGAATATTCACGATTTTGACGATTAGTGCGCGGAAGTTGATCGTACCCGTAGCCTAAATAATTGGGGTTAACGTGAATGCTTAGGTCATGTAGGTAGTTCTTTACGGGGTAAAAGTAAAAAATTGGCCTTGGTTAAATGATTGAGCGATGCAGGATAGAACGGGTGGCAACTTTAAAGTTGAGTTTAAGTTGTTAAGTCCCTGTTACATAGACTCAGCTGCCGTTTTACTCAACGTATGCCAAATACGCTCGTAGGTCACTTCTACGTCTTGATATAAGCGATTTGCCAGACGAATTAAAGACTTAAATTATTATGCGTGGCATAGTCGATCCCCAAACTAAGGCTGCGGCCAC
This sequence comes from Melitaea athalia, assembly GCA_905220545.2. NCBI lineage: Eukaryota > Metazoa > Arthropoda > Insecta > Lepidoptera > Nymphalidae > Melitaea > Melitaea athalia. The sequence continues at coordinate 593,863 of HG992205.1, read as the reverse complement.
CAATGCGAAATTATCACAAAATAATTCAGCCAAGTATCTTACCGCGTATGTCAAACCTAAGACCGAATTACGTAACTTTAATAACTGCGCTCGTCAGCATAATCACTCGTGTTGCGAAAGCGTTTTAATAATGTAAATGCAGGTAGTAACATCAATACGTGCGTTATTTGTAGTTAAATTATAAAAAGTTGTATTGTCCTAAGAAGGTTAAGGTTTCTAATTCTACGCGTCTCTCTGAAAAAGCAAAGTCGTACCTTTTGACTTCTACAGATATAAGCGATCCACAATATTTTGTACCTTTTGCCGATGTAACTGTCATTTTTAGTAGACGCGTGCTTTTCAAAGAAACGTTCGCTTATTATGGAATCGGATAATAATGGTAGTGAGGTAAATTTTTACAAAGATTGAGTTTTTAACGAAGCAATCTAAGTTCATCCGTAGCTCAAGGTGTAAAAGTAGATGTTTTGATCGATAGTGTGTCAGATATATCTCTCATAACCTCAATCTGTCATTAAATATTTTAATTTTAACCGACTTTACATATCGTTGGTTGTGTGGAATAGCAAGTCAGGATACCGAGTCGATATCATACGTAACGAGTAACGTTAGATTTCCAGAACTAGACCTTGAAGTACATTTGTGCGTTATTTATCCAGAGTGTATTAACGCGTCAATCCTAATTGGCACAGATGTACTTAATCGCAAGGGGGTAAAATAAACTCGAATTGACGGTAAACAAATACTAACTGGGTCTAGTAGTCCGTTGTCGGTATGTCATGTAAAGACAGTCTAATTTGAGATCATTAGTACGCAATTGATAGGCGACATATTTATTTCGGGTACTGTTACGTCTACAGTTAATACGAGTAGTGTAGAAATTAAATTATTTTCTCCTACGCCAGTGTTTCATCGCCCCTATAAGTTATCTGTAGACGAGAAGTATAGGTACGCAATATTGTCAAATATTTGCTCAATGCCCCTTAATTCGCGAGTCATAATCCGTAGGTATACGCTAGTCTTGTGATTAATTCGCAAAGGTCAGGTGAGGCCGAGCCTTAGTAAAATTCAGGCACTTATCCGGTCACTGAAGCCTAACAACGCAAGACAAGTAAATGGGAACTGTGCTGTGGAGGACCTCGTCTCTGTGCAAAGCACCAGTAAGCTGGACTCTGGCATGCGCTGTCCTTACAGTGTGCTTAGCGTGCTCCCGCATTAGCGATACGAGTTGGAGTTACTAGCAGGCCTATGGAGGCCTAAGTAAAAAGACGCAAGCCGCCTCTGAACACATGGTTCAGTGGCTCAACGAGTGGACGCCGGACCGTGCTCCGCATTCTACGATAGCGGCTAGTATACACCACCGTGGTAGCAGTAGGGGTAAGCAAACGTGGAGCCTGTGCCAAAACGTAAGTACCTACCATGCGAACTATGACACGTTCTTAGTGTTGTTCATTCATCATTAACATTTGTTAATTAGCAAGCAAACGTGGTCTCTGCTGTAATATTTTTCATGAATCATCATGCAAATGTGGCGCCTCTGCTGTAATGTTTTTCAGCAGAGCTGTTATGTTTTTCCATGTATGAGTGGCGTCGTACATTCGTAAATCAGCATAGAAATATGCCAAATACTACGGTATCTTTCATACAGTTTTCAATATTTTTGTGCATAGCGAGTGATGAGAGTCCGGAATCTTATCAATCGCATTGCATTGTTTAAATGATTAAATTTCATTTCTTTAAACATTTAATAACGAATCTCGTTTAGTTGAAATGTAAAAATCGTTGCTTAAGGACGCTTGAGTGCACGCTTGCGCCGGCAGCAATGATAACGCGAATTTTAAATTCATATTTGAAAGTAATACGAGTACTGTCCGACTTTTGTTATATTTGTGTCTTTTGTGTGTTTAGAGTGCTTACGCAACTGACGCAAGTGACGTACTGGTGCCAGTGATGCCCGACGTCATTCACCGAGACGCATGAAGCGTCTCGTGAATCTGCTGCGCTGTGGGGGCCTGGCTGCACCCTCACCGATCACCACCGGCGCATGTCGCCCATACTAACGATTTTTCGTTAATTGCGAGTAGTCGCACTGGCCTTTGTTGCCATACTGACGATTTTTCGTCAATTGCGAGGAGTCGCACCGGCGCTTATCGCCCATACTAACGATTTTTCGTTAATTGCGAGTAGTCGCACCGGCTTTTGCCATCATACTAACGATTTTTCGTTAATTGCGAGTAGTCGCACTGGCCTTTGTTACCATACTGACGATTTTTCGTCAATTGCGAGTAGTCGCACCGGCTTTTGCCATCATACTAACGATTTTTCGTTAATTGCGAGTAGTCGCACCGGCTTTTGCCATCATACTAACGATTTTTCGTTAATTGCGAGTAGTCGCACCGGCTTTTGCCATCATACTAACGATTTTTCGTTAATTGCGAGTAGTCGCACCGGCTTTTGCCATCATACTAACGATTTTTCGTTAATTGCGAGTAGTCGCACTGGCCTTTGTTACCATACTGACGATTTTTCGTCAATTGCGAGTAGTCGCACCGGCTTTTGCCATCATACTAACGATTTTTCGTTAATTGCGAGTAGTCGCACCGGCTTTTGCCATCATACTAACGATTTTTCGTTAATTGCGAGTAGTCGCACCGGCTTTTGCCATCATACTAACGATTTTTCGTTAATTGCGAGTAGTCGCACCGGCTTTTGCCATCATACTAACGATTTTTCGTTAATTGCGAGTAGTCGCACCGCCATTTGTCGCCATACTGGTTTATATAAAGAGACGTCTCAATCTTACTTTAGGGAATTACAAGCGATGTGTGTGAATTATGTTTGGCGATGTGTGAATCAAATGACTGGTGAAGTTGTGATTGATCGAAAGGTTTTCTTAAAACTCTAATGTGTGTGAATAATTGAATGAGGGCCTTGAGAGCGAGAAGTATGAAAGAATAGACAGTACTTTGCCAACCGTTTCTTAAAATTCATATTTTGTTATATATTTGTCGCCAGTGACGTTTTACGTTAATTGCGCTTGTCGGCGTTTATCGCCAGGTGACGTTTTACGTTAATTACGCTTGTCGGCGTTTATCGCCAGTGACGTTTTACGTTAATTGCGCTTGTCGGCGTTTATCGCCAGGTGACGTTTTACGTTAATTACGCTTGTCGGCGTTTATCGCCAGTGACGTTTTACGTTAATTGCGCTTGTCGGCGTTTATCGCCAGTGACGTTTTACGTTAATTACGCTTGTCAGCGTTTGTCGCCAAGTATGTTGTCGTCGTTTGCGACTGCTAACTGCCTTCGATCAGCGGACCTCCTGGCCTGCCTGTCGTGGAGTCTTGGGTGTGCTGCCGGCTGGTGGGCCCACATCGTGTGCCACGGCGTTTGGGCGTCTTCGGTCGACGAGCGCTCCGGTCTGCATCGGATGTGCAGGCTGCTCTGCCTGCTGGTCGCGGGCCTCGAGCGCCGCCGGATCAGGCGACGCAGCCACTGACTGTCTTCTGTCTGCGGGCTGCTCTGCCTGCCGGTCGCGGGCCTCGAGCGCCGCCGGATCGGGCGACGCAGCCGCTGACTGCCTTCTGTCTGTGGGCTGCTCTGCCTGCCGGTCGCGGGCCTCGAGCGCCGCCAGATCGGGCGACGCAGCCGCTGACTGCCTTCTGTCTGTGGGCTGCTCTGCCTGCCGGTCGCGGGCCTCGAGCGCCGCTGAACCGGACGACGCAGCCGCTGACTGCCTTCCGTCTACGGGCTGCTCTGCCTGCCGGTCGCGGGCCTCGGGCGCCGCTGAATCGGACGACGCAGCTGCTGACTGCTTTACCTGCCAGTCGCGAGCCTCGGATGAATCTGCTGTTCGGGCTGCTCCGCTTGCCAGTCGCGAGTCACTGTTCTCCGGTACTGACTGGGCGTGCCTGCAGTGAGAAGAGTGAGGAGCTTCTGTCCGTATGGTTGTGTTGTTCCAACATGCCTACCGTAAGACACCTCTTTCCATTATAAAATCATAATAGACGGTAGGGACACCTTCCATCTGCTTAGTTTTTTCACGGGAGGTTAGATTTGGTTGATACAAATATGTCGAGCTTTTGAACAGAAACGAAAACCCTGGTGGTCACATAATGGGGTTTTATAAGAGTTCTCCAAGCTCCAAGCTCCTTGCTTGACGCTTCCGCCTGTAATATCCCACTGCTGGGAATGGGCCTCTTCCTCCCATGTAGGAGAGGGATCGCAGCTTGATCCATCGTACTGCTTCAATGCGCGTTGCCGGGTATATCATGTTGCTTAAGTAAAGGCAACTTAAATTAATGTGTACTGTTGCTTTCAGAGGATGAAGACATTTCTGAAACAGATAGGGAACCTTTTCTAGTTTCTGAGGGTTCCACCCAGTGTCGAAGGGACTGACGCTGATGGTGCCAACGGGGAGAGTGTGTTGGTGCCGAGCGACGCCAACGCGGCAGGTCCAGCTACAGTTCCGGACGTTCACCTGGGATGAAGACGAGGCGTCAAGGACGACGAATATTAAGGATGGCCGACTTAGGAGTCAGTTGAGTGTTACCGACCCCCCACCACCAAATCTCTATAAAAAGCGATAGTCGTTCTAGGAAGGGGCTTGTTCCTTCTCGACTCTGGTGATGTGCGGCGCGACTTGTGTAGTGTTTTATTAACGTAACTAAAAGTAGCTCGTGTAATAGCTGTAAGTACATGTTTGTATAACATTCTGGTGATTTATTGTGTTATTGATCAATCTCTAAGTGAGGGTATTTTTGTTACTTAATTGTTAATAAATAGGTGATTGTGTTTTTGCCTCTTTTTTTATACTTTCCACTTCTGGATCCTAAATGTATATATTTTTAAACAAATATGTTCAACAGCCGCTCTGGTTTAGTGGTGAGAGTAGTCGCCTAAATCACCGACGATTTGCGGGTTCCATTCCCGCTCAGGATAGATATTTGTATTTGTACAAATATTTCGTTCCGGTTTCGATGTCTGTCCTTGTCTTTTCCTCCCGTATCTCAGAGAGCACGTTAAGCCATCGGTCCCGTTCCGTTACTCATAGTGCATGTAGCAGCGTGGTAAATTAAGCTCCAATCCTTCTTCTATCATATAGAAAGAGGCCTGTGCCCAGCAGTGAGATATTACACGCTGAATCTCTTTATTGAATATTGGAAAAACCATTTAACGGGAAATAATCGACGTCCATTCTGTTACGGAAGTTCCATTTCCGGTCTGTTCTTTTGTGTTAATTGTTTCGAAGTAACGAAATGTCGGGAACTCAGATTTATCTCTTTTTTAACCGACTTCCAAAAAGGAGGTTCTAAATTCGATTGTATTTTTTTTATGTATGTTAGATTCGATCAGAACTTTTGACTGAGTGGACCGATTTCGATGAATTTTGTTTTAGTTGAAAGGTGTTGCGTGTTATGTGGTCCCATTTAAATTTCATTGAGATCTGACAAGTACTTTTAGAGTTATATCTAATAACGCGTATTATTTACTTGACTATTTTTTCGTCTACCTACGTTGTGTTACTTGTCGATGTAATTGAAGTCGGTTTTATTTTTCGTTTGCGAGCAAACACAATTATTTAAATATTCATAATCGACGCACCCAGTAAGTCATAGGTAGTTACGTACTACGTACACATAAAAAATACATTCGAATGGAGTAACTCCTCCTTTTTTGAAGTCGGTAAAAAAATTAAAAAGATACGAAATTAAACTTCTGTATGCAAGCGACAGTGATTTTCTGTCCCTTTCACACCTATCATAATGCATATTGTATTTTGCTGAGTTCGCTGCGGCCATGTCGAGAGGGGCCTGAAAGGGCGCCATCATTGAAATTCAAACCGGGACAAGCATCAACAAGTATGTTCTTAACAAGCTCCTCCCGATCCCGCGGGAATTTTAAAAAGTGTAGTTTTTATTTTATTTTATTTTTTTATAAAGGTCGGCAAACAAGCGTACGGTTCACCTGATAGTAAGCGATTACCGTAGCTTAGAGACGCCTGCAACACCAGAAGCATCGCAAGCGCGTTGCCGACCCTATCTTCAATCCCCCCCCCCCCCCCCAGTAGCTCTGGTCACCTTACTCATCAACAGGATCACAACACTGCTTGAAAACATTATTATTCAGCTGTGGTCTTCTGTAAGGTCGAGGTACTACCACAGTCGGGCTGCTCCATTTTTTGAGCAGGAAATTTCCTGCTGTGCCCTACCTCAGTAAAAAGTAAGTTTATATGTAAATTCTGGATCTATGTATTTGTAGCCCATGAAGCGCCCGGGTGCAAGTTATATTATCCTGTTGACGAATTAAAAATCGTCAGCCGTGAATGTGCGGCTTAAATCTATACTATAATAAATTAATAATCACTACATAATTATTATAAAACAAAGTCTCTTCCCGCTGTCTGTTTGTCCCTATGTATGCTTAGATCTTTAAAACTACGCAACGGATTTTGATACGGTTTCCTTTAGTAAATAGATCAGATAATTCCAGAGGAAGGTTTATATGTATAATACATGCATAATATAGTAGAGGAACACTGATAGTTTTAAAGTTTTCTAATGTGATGTCGTAAATGAACACATTTTTTGCGCTTAGATTGCAAATATTTATTTTACATTAAGTATCAGCATAGCACCCGTGCGAAGCCGGAGCGGGTCGCTAGTTAATATTATAAAGCTGAAGAGTTTGTTTGTTTGTTTGAACGCGGTAATCTCTGGAACTACTGGGCCGATTTGAAAAATTCTTTCAGTGTTAGATAGCCCATTTATCGAGGAAGGCTATAGGCTATATATTATCATTCATCGCGCTAAGACCAATAGGAGCGGAGTCCACGCCGACGAAGTCGCGTGCAGAAGCTAGTATTATACGAAGCTGAAGAGTTTGTTTGTTTGTTTGCTTGCTTGAACGCGCTAATCTCAGGATCTACTGGTCCGATTTGAAAAATTCTTGCATTGTTAGATAGCCCATTTATCGAGGAAGGCTATAGGCTATATATTATCATTCATCGCACTAAGACCAATAGGAGTGGAGCACCAATGAAAAATATTTTAAAATAACTATTCCACGCGGACGTAGTCGCGGGCAGAAGCTAGTTTGTGTATAGAAACTATTATAAAACGACACTCAGAAATAAATGACCATTATCAATAAAGACACACGGTCTGTTCCTATGGTAAGAAATATAATGCTTGTGTTAAATAAGTAACAGCCGACCGTTATGCAGAGTAATAATCCATACTAATATTATAAATGCGAAAGTATCTCTGTCTGTCTGTCTGTCGCGCGCAATCACGCCAAAACTACTGAACAGATTTAAATAAAATTTGGTATACAGATAGTCTAGAGCAGTGGTCGGCAACGCGTGGCCCGCGGGCCGCGTGCGGCCCGCGGAGGTCTTACTTGCGGCCCGCGAATGTTTTGTAAATAAGTTATAAATATCAACATAAATGCATGAACGAACCGCGATCGCGTAACACGTAGAATTAAAACGAAACTGGCAGATATAATTATGATGTGACATTTTTCATTCAGCGACAGATTTGGTGAGTTTGTAAAGTTTCAAGAAAAGAAGATTTTTGCAAACCCTTTTTCCTGTGATATTCAGGAAGTACCGAGTCATTTACAAATGAACGTGATTGATCTGCAATGTCATTACATTTATAGATATATATGTATATATTATTACATAGATTGTTTACACAGGTCTAGAAAGACCTGTGTAAACAATCCAAATAGATTTTGTTACATTTGTGGCAAATATACATTCAAAAAATTCTATTTAAATGTGTCAGACTTCGTTAAAAATGCTTACATGGAGTACTATCGACGGCCATTGGAAACAAACAACAAGCACTGGATACCCAATATAGTGTGTAAAACGTGTGAAATTTTTTTCTGAATAAAGTTTGAACGTGGTTTGAACAAAATTTCACAGAGCTTAATGTTTTCATATTTCAAGTTTTATTGTTAAAAATTTTCGGCATTGAGGCAGAAATAATAGTAATTATTAACATATTCCTTGTGCATAGCGTTTTTAGAAACCAATGAGAAAAAAATATCAAAAAATCTTGTGTAGTAAGGTCCGGCAAATTCGTGAATTGCGGTGGACCAATACTTTTGCACACTGTTGAAAGTCATTTACCGTTGTACAATATTATATTTTATATAATTATTAACGTTATAATCTTTATTATGGTCCTCTCAAACAACTCGAACAAAGAACAAGTGAAAGAAAAAAATATTTTGTCAGTTATATGGAAAAAACAGGGTGGCCCAAAACTTTTACACGCCACTGTATATCCAGATCGTTTCCAAAATTGAGTGCTGAGAATTTAAATTGAAGGAGGAATTTTCGAAGGACCACAAATTAGAAAATTAATAAACGATGTAAATTTTACTGAAAGTATGACAACTGCTGAAAAAATACCTGGAATAAGTTTTTTTGGCTTGTAAAAAACTTTTCGGGAAATAAGAAGTCCGTCGACTTTCCTGACCACGGCAAGCAGTTACCATTATACGTTCAGCACCTTGGATATAACATGAGCATTAAGATGCATTTCATTTATAGCCACCTTAATCGATTTTCTGTAAATCTTGGACATTTAAGCGAGAAGCAGGGAGAACGCTTTCATCAGGATATTCGCTTCATGGAGGAGCGCTACCAGGGCTATTGGAGTGAAAGTATGATGGCTGACTACTGTTGGATTATCCAGAATAGTTGTAAAACTCCAACTTATTCAAGAAAGTTACATAAAAGGAAATGTTGTTTAAATAAATTGTTATATGACGGGAAACCATGTTTTTTTGACAAAAATAGCTACCCTTCATATCTCAAAATGTAGAGCTGCTAGCAAAAATCTGAGTACAAATTTAGAATTAGGGTAGAAAATGCATCTAGATCCATAAAAAAATTCCATACAACAAAAATGCTGTTGTGCTATATAATGTAAGTATTACGTGTACGTATTAAATTCCATATGTTTTAAAAATTTTAATAGCATTTTCATTTTTTCTATGGGATATGACCAATTATATTGTAGGTATCAGGTAGAGTCTAGGGTTTAAATCATAAGTGCGGCCCGCCTTTAGTTTATTTGGCCACCTCGTGGCCCTTGCCTACCAAAAGGTTGCCGACCACTGGTCTAGAGTCTGAGAAAGGACATAGGCTGCTTTTTAATGCGAATAAAAGGGTGTAAGGGGTTGAAAGGTGGGAATGAAAATTTGTATGGAACTATGTTCGTGTTTCGTAACTGTCAAACATTTAATGTTCATCCCGTCGATATGGTAAACTCTCCGATAAAATTAAAGAACGTATTTAAATAAAGGTTTCGAATCGACAACATATATCCACAATATACGGATAGTGGCGTATTTTACATTTTAAAAATGTATAATAATGTCAGTGATGAAAACGGATTGACATAAATATATTGGTTGTCAAATTTAAAACGTATTGGTTATATACTCTTTGGTCAAATATGCGTGCGTTCAGAAATTTATTTAGTGTAAACTAAGGAAAATATGTCAAGCTAATTAAATCTTATACTATTAAAAAAAAGGAAAGCATTTTTTTTCCTCAAATCAACGCAGGTGAAACCGCGGGGCACAGCTAGTACATATATAAATACAAATATTACACGTAAACTCAGGCGGGAATCAAAGCCGCAACCCGCGGAGCAGAAAGCAGGGCAATCACAAACTGCGCCAACGGGCTAGTCGATTATCGTCGGGGATAGAACCCGCGACCGCTGCGCCAACGCGTCATTTCTAACCATATACGCGAAGCTATATAGCTTTCCGCTTTTAAAAATAACATTGATATTGCGCAGTATAATGAAGTAAACAAAAACCCCGGCTAAGCAATATCAATAAATATTAATGAAATGAAAAAATAATGAAGCTTATCATTATTTTTTGCTGTTGAGATAAAACACGGAAAACAGATTTAATGATTTCATAGCAGCGTTCGTGCAATATGTACAATACAATATGTATTTATGCACACACGATGTATGTGGGCGATAAATTCCAAAACTAATGAACCAATTTTTATCAAATTTTGTAAGCATCTATAATTTTCGTCCAACTTGGGAGATAGGGTAGTTTTTATCTCAATTGGACCCGGTAGGTGGCGCTGCTATCGGTATGTAAGCAATCAAATTTGGTAGCTGTTTTCCGGGTAGGACAACGTCTGCCGGGTCCGCTAGTATATACATATATATGTTTATAGAAGACGAGCAAAACTAGAAACGACCTTCACCTATCTGTTTCAGTCAGTCAGTCAGTCAGTTCAGCCTATTGCGGTCCACTGCTGGAAATATGCCTCCCCAAGTTCGCGCCAGACATCCCGGTTTATCGCAATCCTCATCCAGCCTACACCGAGAATCTAACATAGATCGTCAGTTTAATGGATAAAAAATATTTTGTATTTACTTCAGTACATAAAAAAAATAACGAATGGGTTAGCTGGAAAATTCCTGGACGGGCTATATTATATTCACAAGCAAAAGATAGTACAACGGCCGGTTAGCTAGTCGACAACAGACTTGCAATGCTTCTGGTGCTGCAAGCATCCATACGCATCCATTACCATTAAGTGGGCTGTACATTTGCCATCAGAGGTTTAAAAAAATCCTAGGATTTCTGGGATTGTAAAAGCAATACTTTGTCTGAAACCGGCGAACAATGGTTTTCAGATCTTTGACAAAAGATTCTCCCCATTGAGGGTTGTTGAGTGCAAGCCTTTTTTTACATTTTTCATAAATATTGACAATGCGTTGGCGCAACGGTTACAGCACTAGCTTGTGGCAGTTGCGCTGGCAGTTGTGGGTTCGATCCACGCACATGGCATACATTTGTATTGGCAATACAGATGTTCACTGTAGTCTGAGGATTCGTACGTGTTTCCGGAACCCACCACAGAGGAGTAAGTAGTGGTGAGAAGCTGAGTATGAGGAGTTTATTTATTTATTATTTATTTAAATGAAATAAAATATAATTAATTTTTGTTTTATATACTTTGTTTTACTTTTACCTACTAAATTTTGTTTAAGAATTTGTATTCACAATATGTAAATTTCGGAAAATAAAGGCTTTATTATTATTATTATTATTATTAAAATATAATGAAATTAATTGATAATTTTACCCCAAGTCACACTCACAAACAGGTTTCACAAATCTATGCAAATAAAAATTAATCACCAATTTGCATGTATTAGTACATAACTTTCAAATGACTGCAGTCAATTTGATATTAATTTTATTTCTGTGTTAGTTATTCTCACGATAAGGTTTTTGTATAAAAGAAAATTAATGAAAAATATATATATATTTTCACAATAAAAAAATATATGGAAGTACGTTTGTTAAGTGAGCTAGTATTGTACTTTTAATTTAAAGATCATTCATGTTGAGTTTGTAATAATATAACTCTATTTATAACCAGTTAATTTACATCTAAGTTAAATTATAAACTTCTTAAATTGTTCTGATCTATATCACTACATAGTATAAAACAAAGTCGCTTTCTCTGTCCCTATGTCCCTATGTCCCTATGTCCCTATGTCCCTATGTATGCTTAGATCTTTAAAACTACGCAACGGATTTTAATGCGGTTTTTTTTAAAAGATAGAGTGATTCAAGAGGAAGGTTTATGTATATAATTTAGTATAGTTTTATGTAAATTAGCAGAAATACGGCGATAAATGTTGAAGAAGTCGCACAAAATCGGGCCAACTGGGAACTTTCCACGCAAACGCCGCGTAAACTAGCAAAGATACAGTGGAGTAATGTACTAGCGAATTCTAAATCTATAAAAATGCTACAAAAAAGTCCGCGATAGCATATCTCTATCTCTTACGGTTGACTTACAATAACCACTTTTATGTTCAAATTTTTAATTAAAAACATTACGCTATTTTCCAAGCTATTTTCTTTAGTTCAGTATTAATTCTTATCCAAACAAATATTTTAGTTAGCTTAGGAATTTAATGCAGATTAAAATTGCCCTTTACACCATATCAATCAGATGAATAGGTTTTCAGATATCGTCGTTAGAAGTAATTAACAGCGAAACATTTAACCCTTTAACCGCCATCGCCGTAATATTACGTGTTGTAAGAGTAGTACCTCAGCCGCCACGTCTGAATATTACGTAAAGATCCTGTCATTTAAAAATGTCATCATTGCACCCGTGCGAAGCCGGGGCGGGTCGCTAGTACTAATATATAAAGCTGAAGAGTTTGTTTGTTTGTTTGTTTGAACGCGGTAATCTCTGGAACTACTGGGCCGATTTGAAAAATTCTTTCAGTGTAAGATAGCCCATTTATCGAGGAAGGCTATAGGCTATGTATCATCACGCTAAGACCAATAGGAACGGAGTCCACGACGACGAAGTCGCGCGCAGAAGCTAGTATTTAAATAATTTGGTTTGCTCCCAAATGAAAAAAACTGACTTAAATTTACATAGACAGCTAATAAAACGGGAAATCAAATTCACATTGTTCGGGATAAATCTATACTAATATTATAAATCTGAAGAGTTTGTTTGTTTGAACGCGCTAATCTCAGGATCTACTGGTCCGATTTGAAATATTCTTTCAATTTCAAGCCCATTTATCGAGGAAGGCTATAGGCTATTTTTTTTCAAATGAACGCATGTTAAGCCGCGGGGCATAGCTAGTCAAGATATTCAGATCTCAATCAAATTTAAATGGGACCACTTGACTTGCACCAGCTTTTGATTCAAAAAGGAATCGATAAAAATGGTACACCCAGTTAAAAGCTATGACCTCATAATTTCTTTCTAACTTTTTTAATGAACTTGATATAATTACTTAGTAAAAATAACTCATTGACAAGACAATTAAATAACTTTATTAATAAATAATTATTTGATAAACTGTTAATTAAACAATCAACTATGTTTTATATTTATTTCTAATATTTAACGTTTTTTTTTTCTTTATTAAAAAATTCGTAGCGAAACTAAATTGGTATCAATAAAGAAAAAACTATTATTAATAGTATCAATAATAACTATATTGTACGGTTCCATTACCCCCAAATACATAAGAAATAAATACAAAAACAACCCATTAAAATTATTTAACTACTGCAAAGTAATGCCAATTCATACTAAAATAAAATATGTATTATTAATAGAACAATATTTTAATTCAAACATTCAAATAAAAATGAGTCACAATAAACTAACAAGAAATATTACAAATCACACATTAAAACTGCCTAGACATAGTAATTTTTATGGAAAACGTATGCTTGAATATATTATTCCTATGTTAATGAATAATTTACCATCGGCTTTAAAAGAAAAAATAAAAAATAATAACTATAAAAACATACTGAAAAAATTCTTTTTAGAACAACATATAGATAGAGAGTGAAATGGCCGCATGAATCATTTTATTATTACGATTATTATTATTATTTTAACCAATTTATGTTCATTTTCTTTTTTTTCCAATTAGATTAAAATGTAGGTATATCTTATTATTTGTATAATGTAATGGCATATTTTAATATTATTTTCTAATATAATTTGTAATTTAATAGATATTATTACTATAGAAACACAGTGCACTGGTAAACTGAAAATTGTTTTTTTGCACTGTTTATCACCAATGTATTTTTTTTTCTGTAATAAATAAAATAAATAAATAAATAAAATATTAAAATATAATGACGTTCAAGTAAGTTAAATGACTGCAGTTGATTAACATTATCAAGCCATAAGCTCGTACGCTTGCACAAATAAATTCGATCAATTCATTCATAATAAATAAAAATTTATTGAGAAAAGAGGGTGGATCGCAAATTGTTTCAGTATTTGAAGATTCAAAGATACAAGAAATGCAAATTACAAAAGATAATGTCGGAAAATTTTCCATATGTTTTTGCAAATAAATAAATAACATTTAATACAAAAGAAAAAACACAAAAAAATCCAAACAGTAAAATAATAACAACTTACTTCATTTGTATCCTCTTAGCAAACTTAATAACATATATTAAAGCACTGAACACAAATAATTGTAGCACGAATATTATTTAATAAAATTGTACTACCTATATATTATATTATATTATTTATTTTTCGTAAACATATAAACCCAATAACATCATAGTTGAATATTTGACTGACGCATTCTGAATTTCTGACAAGAATATAAAAAATGACGGCAGAAAAAAAATTTTACATTTGATATTTTGCAGATTGCTTTCGATGCGTTCAAATTACGCGGAAATATGAATACTACTAATGAGTTCCCGTGTGAACTTTATTATAGTGTCCACAACTCCATAACTTTCATGTGTATTAATTTTACAATAAGCATATTTCTAATTACTTAAAATTTAATCGATCTAATTGTATGATATCTTTTACAAGATATAGTAAATGAATAAATATATTTTTTCAAATCACATAATCTTCTAAATATATATAAATCATTTGCTGTTCGTTAGTCTCGATAAAACTCAAGAATGACTTGACCGATTTAGCTAATTTTGATCTTGAAATGTTTATGGAAGTTCAGGGAAGGTTTAAACGGAGAAACATAAATATGTAATACGTAACGGAAAATACTAAAAACGACGATTTAATTTTCCAACAAAAAATGTTCCTAGCTGGGAAATTTAATGTTTTTTGTCGAAAACGTTGTTAATTGGTTGTCAAATATGTATAGGTGCGTTCAGAAAGTGTTTTTTTTTGTGTACATTTTTCAGTAGGTGATACGAAGTTCACCGGTCCATCTAGTTATTAGGTGTATATAAATTAAATTCAATGTCGCAAATTGAAAGTTTTTTTTTTTTTTACACAATTTGTATTTTCCTGTTATTCTGAGATACAGTTATCGAACTACTTCAGATAAAAAAAAATACATTAAATTAATGTAAATACATTTCCTTATACCACCTTAAATTTAAAAATGTGAATTATACGATTATTTGTTACCAAAAAAATACTTCTTTTTTACAAAAAAAAATCTTATTCTTATTCGATTGGGTCTATGTTGGTTAATTAATTGACAATATGTATTTTTAAAAGACGGCCAAGTGCGAGTCGGACTCGTGCACGAAGGGTTCCGTACCATTGACTAGGCAAACAACAATAGGTATTTTAATATAGGGCAAAAAGGGCAAAAAATGCGTTTGTTGTATGGGAGCCCCCCTTAAATATTTATTTTACTTTGTTTTTAGTATTTGTTGTTATAGCGGCAACAGAAATACATAATTTGTGAAAATTTCAACTGTCTAGCTATAACCGTTCTTGAGATACAGCCTGATATCAGCCAGACAGACAGACGGACGGACAGACAGCGAAGTCTTAGTAATAGGGTCCCGTTTTTACGCTTTGGGTAAGAAACCCTAAAAATTACAAACAACCCACTAGAAAAGATATTTGGTTTTATTCTATTTTTTAAGACAAATATGTAGATCAACATACTAGTGTAATTCAAGGTAAAAGCAAAATGATTGTAAATAATAAGCAACGCGGACAATGGTATAATTCTAAGAAATTTCTTTTATTGAAAGACGAATAAGAATTGAAAACGAATGCATTCACTTATCGGAATGATTTTCAATTTAGCGATCGCGTAAGACGCAAAATAATAAAGTAAGTACGAACAATTTAAATTATATTATTATAATTATTTTTAAACTATACTACCTTACTCTATTAATTGTAGCTTTTATTAATTTATAAGTATGTTTAAAATACAAACAATTTTCACATATATGTTTTCATTACTACTCTAATCTACAATACTTTATTTACATATTTTTAAACATGTCTGTGTAAGTATATCAAGTTTATAATTATTGCTTATTTGAAGTAAAATACAATAAAGCTTATTTTTAAAGTCGGTATGTTTCTTAAACATGATATAGGAAAATCCGTAAAATGTGCAAAATATTTTCTTTCCCAACAAGCCGTACACTTTGATGTTTTCAAAATAACAAACTTCGGTAAGTATATTTCATGATCGAAAATTGTTGGTGGCATTCAGTGTTTAAACGTTTGTTATACAGACTTAACGTTTATTCTACTTTTCAGAAAAAAAATGCAACGCTTTATATTACTTTCGTTGTACATTGCTCTACCGTTGACTTTTGCTGAGGATGTTAGCTGTGAGTGTAGCTTTTGACTTTTGTTTTAATAATATTAATAAGTATGTAATTATCAGTATGTTTTTGAGTTATCCATTAATAATGCGTATTTAACTTAATTCGGCTACGTTGACGATTTCCGATGTAAATCGAAGTCGGGGTTTTGTTTAATGACAAATAAAATTATTTTCTGCGGTCCCCTCTTAACTCCGTATTTACTTGTTTTGAATAGATCAAGCATGTGTCGACAAATACTCAAGAAAAGGCTACCAGCCGTGGCAAGAATGGTCAGATCACTACACTTGTCATCGCTATAGATGCGAAATACGCGATGGAAAATACTTCATAGCTGCTGTCGGGTAAATCCCTAATAATATTACCAATTAAAATTATATTTTCCTATTTATTAATTTAATATCGTATTTCAGCTGTCGTAAGCCTAAAATACCAGAAAATGCGCTAGAATGTCATGAATATATTGAAGATGAAAACGTTGGTACGTATTAATAAATTGGTTCTTTTTTACAGAGATACGGCCAATAAAGTATTTGTATTTTTTCACTGTGCTCATACGTTAATTGTTAAAATGATATCTCGACAATATGCAACATTAAGTAGAGCTATTTTTATATTTAGAAAGGAATATTCCTCTTTTGTAGAATTCCCAACATGTTGTGCTCGATTAAGATGTGTTGTGGAGGTAAATGGCGAACGAATCGTTCAGACTAGGGGACAGCCCGGAGAACTATTTCCTGATAAGTAAGTATTTTTTATAGTAAGATTTTACTGGTTCAAGTATAAAAGATACATAAAATATAATCGCTTAACGAATCAATCTGATATTATTATCATTAAGTTGTGTATGGTATTATTTAATACGTCACTACGTCTGATGGATGATCTCTATAGAACAAAATGTTTTCTGATTTAACAGACCTTGGAAAGGACAACAAAACGAACCTAATCCTGCTGTAGTCGGTATGCCTAGCATTCAGCAAAATACAGTAAGCGGAGAACCTCAGCCACAGCCAGCCCCTGGCATTTTCAATAGAGGAGGATCAGGAAAGCAAAGTAAGACATATTAATTTTCAAGGTATAATGATTATATAATATGATTAACGATTTTAAAACTACTACTTTTCGTTCCGACTTAAATTTATTGATTAAAATTAAATTAAATTATCATCATCATCTTAATTAAATTAAGTGAAAAAGAAAACTTGACTTAAAATTTTATGCCAATCAATTGATTTTACAGTCAATTAATACAACACGATAAACGAAAATTCTCAAAAATTGAGCTACATCTAATAAGCACCTAATAATATGTTTCATTAATCTAGCCAACGATATTCCCGACAGCGGATGGCAGCGATATTAGCGGACGCAGATACGTCGACCCGTACCCGAACGCCCAGATACAAGAGTCGCCAAGGAAGAAGAGATCAACAATATACCCTTTATATAACAGAGGAAATGTCAATGAACAACGTTCATACCAATCGCATGACGTTAAAATTAATGGATTTTCTCCCGAAAGATATACTTCATACTTTCCTAACAATGCAAAAAGTATTTCAAGCTCTAAATTACATATTAATTTGTCCTAAATTAGGTAATGTTAAATGTACTTGCTAATAGAAATAGTTAATTATTCATCCACGATTAGTAAAATATCAACGCAATTTTGTATTGTGTCGTTTTTGTATAGTCTTGTATATTTTAATAACTATGTTAATTTAAATGTAGACAGAATAGTCATCAATAACGTTATTTCTATTTATAAGATGATTAAAGAGTGTTATTATTATTTTTATAAATTAAAATTGTTAAAATAAATATTTTTTTTATTAACAAATTGTACCTGAAACTTTCTTCAGAATTTTTTATTAAGGTTTTTATCCTCTAATTTCCAAATAAAACACCGAGTATTCTAGCTAGTATACAGATACAGTTTCAGCTAGTAGTAGTAGTAGTAAGTAGTTCAGTATTTTCTGAAATATCAACGTGTCTTCAATGTATAGAAAATTCTACAGTAGTTAACTATTTATTTAACTGTATTATATTCTACATTTACGATAACTTTTTAACTTGAACGCATCTGTAATAATAAATAATAGACTTGTCACTTCAGTATTGCCAACTTTGAGGATTTTCCCCTAAATTTAGGGATATTTTGCAAATAGCGGGAAAGTTTTAGGGGATACTTTTTTAAGGGTATTATTTTTAGAATTTTAATTCTTCAGAACGTAATATATTTTAATATAAAAAACTATTAAAAATGATAATTCCTCAATTATCAATTTTTAAAATAACGTGTTCAATAAACATACTAAAGCAAAATATACAAAATAATTTGTTTTCTATTTTAAAACCTTTTGAAAAATAAAAAATTATTGAAAAAAATCGGATATTTTAAAATAATTTCAATTTTTGGGTTTAGGGGATTTTGTTTTTAATTTAGCTTTTATTAAAAGATTTAGGGAAAAGTTTTTTCAAGAGTTGGCAACTATAGATGTGCCAACTCGGAATAAACAAAACTCGAGTTAACCCGAGTTAAAATTCACGTAACTCGAGTTGAACTCGAGTTACGTAACTCGAGTTAACTAGATGAAACAGAGAAAATGATTTTTAAAATTTTTTACCAATTTATTCCTCAGCTTCGCAATAATAATTTAAAAAAAAATTGCGAGCGTACAAAGTACACATGTCAGAAGTGAAACTTCTTTGGGGCCGTTCAAGTATTACGTAACGCTATTAGGGGGGGAGGGGGGGTCTTGTAAAACGTTACGATGCGTTACAAGGGGGGGAGGGGGGTTCTCGAACAACGCGTTACGTAACGTTGTTTTTATTTAAATAAAAAAACTAGTGTACTAAAATCTCCCAAATTGGCAACCCTTTTCGTTTATATCCCTTTTTGTATATATATATATTTATACTTACCGCAAACGCGATTTTTTTTAAGTGACTTTTCGGTAGTTTTCGCAACAAAGTTGTGACATTTGGGTAAAAATGGTCAGTTGGGGTGTTACGTAACGTTTATGGGCTGAGGGGGGGGGGTACAGGAAAACGTTACGGCGCGTTACGTGGGGGAGGGGGGGTCAAAAATCTACAAAATTTGCGTTACGTAATACTTGAACGACCCCTTTGGCAAATTAATTAAAAAAAATAATAATTAAAAAAACGAATTAAAAATACAAAAAAAAAACTAATTGAAAAAAAAAATTGTGTGTGTCAGCTACGACGCACGACTGGAGTTTACTCCTTCAGATTGACTGTCTAAATAGGTACAAAAAAGACTTACTAGTCTTAAGAAAAAGGTTAATACTACCCGTATATTCAATGTACTCTGTGGTTAATACCATATCAAATGGTAATTAAACGAATAAAGTAGGTAACGCCTTTACTATATCTACCGCGCTATACTTTATCTACCGTGCAATGCCGCTATTAGAAAACTATTTTATTAGTTTACCGACGACGTATTCGTGGTTTCCGACATTCAATCGCCACCGGTCAATCGTTCAACAGATTTTACTCCTCATATTTTTTTCATACCGGGGGCCTTATATGAAAATCGATTCTTAAGGAGTAAACTCCAAAAAAAAACTAAAGTCAACGTCACGGGGTGTTCATCGGGGTGTCATCCATCCAACTACTGAACGTCATGACGCTGCCGCGTTACCGGTAACGCAAATTTTACCCCTCATGCGCCTAAAGAAGTTTCAGTTCAAAAATTGGAACGGATAAATTATATTTTTATCTGTTTCAATTCTTTCATTTTTAAACGGTTTTTTAAACGGTTTTATTTAGCTTGACTTGAGTCTTATTTGGGTCAAATTTGGTAATTGGAATTTTACCTCCTTCCTGATGACAGATTGATCTGATATTTGGTACACACTCTTAATCTTGATGACAATACAACATAATATATTCCTTATGATTGCAAATCCAAGATGGCCATCGATACAAAATGGCGGATCACATAGTACTTCACAATAACCTCAATATGGGTATCAAATGAAAGGGCTTGATTGGTAGAATAGAGCTCACTATGAAAAATCCAAGATAGCTGCCGCCACAAATTGGTGGATTAGGTACCTCAATATGGGAATCTAATGAAATGGCTTGATTGGTAGAATACAGCTCATTAGACAGTGTGGGTATATTTGTTACTAATCTAAAAACTACTCAACAAAACTAAAAACTGGAAAATAAAATAAACAAAAAAATATTTTATGTTAAACGGTTTTATTACAATAAAAATGATGTAGTTAGGTTATATACTAAAAGCTAAAAAATAATTTGGTAAATCCTAGCTACCAGATCGCACCAATCTTCTCATCAATCTGGGGTATTGACCAGACAAAATATATAAAATCATCATCACTCACTGGTGGTTCAAATATATCCCAAACCAAATTATCAAAGATTTCCTTTTAGGATCCGGCATTTTGTCAAAAACAGAACACTAAAAATTTAAAATTAACTAACTTGTTTGTTATGAATTAATATTATAGTCTCAAATGATCGGCAAACTTCGCTCCATGTCGGTTTCATTCGGTTTTCGAACTCGAGTCGGAGAGAATTCAACTCGAGTTGATTCGAGTTAAGCCCAACTCGAGTTAACTCGAGTTAGCAACTCGAGTTGACCATCACTATTGGCAACACTGTCACTTGACACAGAATTTGACAGTTCTGTAAAATTGTTGAAGGCAGGGTTTTATAATTTTATTTGGTTTTATTTCTAGATCAAGATCACCACTTATAAATTAAAACAAATTAAAAATGTGAATTTCGATGAATTTAAAGTCATGAAAATAGATATTTATTGTGTCATCTCTGAGATACGCGTGCATAAAGAAGCTAAAAACATAAAGATACTGATTTTCGATAATTGTAATTTCTTTTCCATGTTATTGTGATAAGGAAAATACTAGTTTTAAGTTTGAGAAAAAGTTAACAGTATTATAAATGCAGTTCGTTCTCTTATCATTGTTTAGTAATTAACAAAAATACACGTTAGTAGGTACATAACAGTAAACATGGTTACGAACTAAATACACAAACGAAATTATTTAATACTTAATTACCGAAAAAAAAAAGTGTAACAAATTTTATTTATTAAAGAAAATATAAAATATAAAAAGGAGCATGAACAAATTATAAAAAAAAAATTAACACATTCCATAAATTAAATCTGAAAAATGGAGCCAGAAAAGCCATTTGCTTGTTCACTACCCGACTGCGGGATGACGTTCACCAATGAGGATCACCTGCACGTTCACACCAAGAAACATGACATGGTTCTTCAGCTGGGCATGGAGCAGAAAGGGGCTTTCGTAGGTATATAACTTTCCTATAAGTAACAACATAAATATTGCTAATAACTATGTAGCATTTTTGGATTTTTTTTTCATTTATTAATTGCCTGTAACATCCTACCGCTGGACATAGTCCTCTTTCTCCATTTAGAAGAAGGATCAGAGCTTAATCCACCACACTGCTCCACTACGAGTATATTCCCTACAAGTAACAACCACTGTCAGGTGTCTGAGAACAACTGGGACAGACAGTTTAATATGCTCATGACTAATGTGACCATTTTTATTTCCGCTCAAAACGGGGCATCAGCCTTTTCAATTTAGCAGATTTATTTATTAATCAACCGACTTTAAAAAAAATGAGGAAGTTCTCAATTCGACTATTTTTTAATGGGTGTTACCCCGTTACTTTTTACTGGGTGTACCAATGAGTCTTTTTTAATCGAAAGCTGTTGCCTGTCGAGTCGAATAGTCTTCAAATTTATCTTTAGGAATGTTTATTGTAAATGCGTCCAACTAAAAACACAATATTTTATGTTCCATTTCATAAAACGGGACATTTTTGCATCGCAATGTTATCACCGGGACACACAACTGAAAAATGAGACACAACCGAAAAACGAGACGGTCCCGTTCAAAACGGGACATCTGGTCACATTACACATGACTAGCAAACAAATGTTTGTACTAATACAGATATCCATCCAAAGTGTTAATTGAACTGACAACTGCCCTGCGGAATGTGTACTAGAGTGGTTGTATGGAAATTTAAAACATATTAGAACCTGTGGTTCTAATGGCATAATATTAATTGATTTGAACATAAATAACGCTGCTAAATAATTATTAAATATTAGGCTTTATTATTTTAAGTATTTTTATTTGTTACATTTTAATTCGTTTTTATTTTTATTTTTGTGTATAAGGTTTGCTTAAACACCTAAAATCATCATAATATCAAGAATTTCGACACGGCTAGATGAGGATCCATAGCTCAGTTGGCAGAGCGCTGGGTCGAAAAATTTTGATATGATTTAAAATGTTTGTTACATTTTTCTAACAAATGTGTGTATTCCATCCTCAGCCGATCAAACTCCAACACCGACTCGGTTCATTAGAAATTGTGAGGAGGTTGGACTCTTCCAAGATCTGCAGAATGTTAATCCCTTCGATGAGGGCTTCAAGAGAGCGATGGAAACCAAGTTAGTATATACAAAATGTTAAATATTATTTAACGTCACAAATGCGGGCAAATTCTTTTTAGACTTTTTTTTATAGTACAGAGAGGGCAAACAAGTTCGCTATATGGTAAGCATATACCATTTATTATATACGCCTGAAACACCAGGAGCACCTTGACCACCTATGACCTTGCAACTGACTAGGGAATGCAAATCTCGCGAGATTGGGGCTCAAGCGAGATCTCGCGAGTTTATGAATAACAATACTGCGAGATCTCGCCAATTTCGAGATTTCGCGAGATTTGCAGTTTTGTGTGTTTTTTTAGGGTTCCGTACTTCAAAAGGAAAAGAACGGAACCCTTATAGGACACTTTGTTGTCCGTCTGTCTGTCAAGACCTGTTCCTTGCTTTCCTTTATGCTGCAAATTTTTGACACTCACAAGGGAATTAAAACCTACAGGGTACTTATCGTGAACTCAGAATCTTGAAATTTGATACGAAGCAATGTCTTATAGCACAAATAAAGAAAAATTGCGAAAAGCATCAATTTTTTGTTACATCATGTAAAAAAAAAATATTTTTAATAAATTTGTTGGTACGGAAATAATTTTGTTGGTACGAAACCCTCGGTGCGCGAGTCCGACGCGCAATAGGCCGGTTTTTTTTTTTGCAAATAATCACAATATTTAAATAACTTAGGAAATAATAATAATTGTCTTTGCTCGCAAACGAATAAATAAAACCGACTTTAATTACATCGACAAGTAATAACCTAATAAGACGAAAAAAATGTCAAGTACCTAAACTATTAGCTTTCGATTAAAGTAAAAATCATCAAAATCGATAAACCCAGTGAAAAGTTATGCAGTTTAATACAACGTAGGTCGACGAAAAAGTAGTCAAGTAAATACGTATTATTATATACCTATAACTTTAAAAGTATTTTAAATGGGACCACATGACACGCAACCAACACCTTTCGTAAAACAAAATTAATCGAAATCGGTCCACCCAGTCAAAACTTTTGAGCTATAACATACATTAAAAAAAATACAATCGAATTCAGAACCTCCTCTTTTTTGGAAGTCGGGTAAAAAATAATAAAAATTATAAGTATTATAAGATAAAAATTTATTTTCAAGAATTTTTTCAATAGACTTATTCATCAAATATTGTTTGATGAATATGTCTATAATTTTTTTAAAAAACTTCTAAGTAATAAACTTTGACGTACCTACGTATCTATCAAATAAAAAATGAAAGAAACAACTATACCCCGTCCGGCGACTAATGATCTTTTTGACACTTCAAGAAATTTTGACATTAGTGACTGCCTCACACGTTATTTATTCGATTCGAAATAATAATCGATTTTATTTAAGAAGAACTTTCAATCGATTTAATTAAATACATTTACTTTAAAAATATTATTTATTTATGCGTTTATTAGTTTTTTTTAATTATAAATGAAATATATAAATAATAAATAAATGAATTAACAGAGTTATTGCTCTTTATTCTTGGTTTGCTATTAAATTTCAAGATTTCGACTTAATTCCATGCAAATAATCAATCTTGGAGTCATAAGATACCATTTTTATTACTTTTTTTTATTAAATTTATAGAAACAATAATCACATGACGTAAAATTATTTTTATCATATGATCGATTTATTATCGATTTATTATTTCAAGAACTGTTTCATAGTCTGTGGTTGTTTGTTATGCACAGGGTACTTCACTCAATCAATCAAATCGTCAATAAAGTATGACATTACAGTACAATTTTAGTACGTTATTCCGAAAAAAAAAACAACTGTAATTTATAGGCGTGGGCTGTCAAAAAGATCATTAGTCGCCGGACGGGGTATAGTCGTCTTTTCTAATATCAAACAAAAATATTTTAGTAATAAAACAACTCTTTTATAACTAACAAAAGAACAAGAAGTCAAAAAATTAACTAAGTTGAGTTGACTATTAAACTGATATATTATTATCAATTAAATAAAACTATATCTACTCAGTAGATGCATTAGATATTACAAATATAGCAATTAAATGAAAGATTTGTTCAGTTCAAATCACAAGCCATTATCCTAGGCTTCTTTCCCCATGTAGGAGAAGGATCAGAGCTTAATCCACCACGCTGCTCCAATGCGGCTTGGCGGATATATTCCTACTATGAGTAACGATCGCTATCAGGTGTACATGATAACAACCGGGACCGACGGCTTAACGTGCTCTCCGAGGCACGGTGGGGAAACCCACAAGGACTGCTCAAACACCCAGACCACGACAAACATCTGCATGGCTAATACAAATGTTGTCGTGTGCGGGATCGAACCTGCAACCGCGCGAGCAACAGCCATACACAAACCAGTGCCGTAACCGCTGCGCCAATGCGGCACAAGCCATTATTACGAATTATTCGCGAGATCTCGTTTTTGCGAGATCTCGTCCTTTTTTTCGTCCGAGATTCAATCTCGCTAAAAAAGGCCGAGATCTCGCAAAAACGAGATCTCGCGAGAACGAGATTGCATTCCCTACAACTGACCTCCCCCAGGAGTTCTACCAACCTTAATCACCACAGGAACCAGCCCTATCAGGAGCTTTGCTCACTCTACTTCACCAACAGGAATACAACACTGCTTGAAAACAGTATTATTTAGCTGTGGTCTTCTGTAAGGTCGAGGTACTACCCCAGTCGGGCTGCTCCATATTTTGAGCAGGAAATTTCCAGCAGTGCCTCACTGGTGGTAGGTGAAACCATTGACAAAACAATTAAAATGGATCCAATTTTGTGTTACAGACATGGCGTCTTATCTCTGGAGACGGTATCGTCAACGGAAGACCTTCACACCCCTCATCTAGTGTTTCCTCTTGAGCCGGGCGACTGCGCTTCATACACAGCTAATAACCAACGTAACATCACAATCAGCAGGTTGTTATATAAGGGTCGACCGAGAGAGGTTTTTCGTTCTCGGCCGAGACAGAGACCGAGAAAAAATTAATATCTCGGTCGAGACCGAGAGCCGAGACCAAGAATAGAATATAGCAATATAGCCAAGAATAGAATAAATAAAAATAAAAAAATGAAAATGCGCTATTTTTGCATTATAATAATATTATAGTATATTTAAGAACGCCGCGTTGGCGCAGCGGTCACAGCACTGGATTGCGATTGGCTGTTGCGCGGGCGGTTGCGGGTTCGATCCCCGCACACGACTGCGTTTGTATTGGCCAAACAAATGTTAGATAGACTAGATTTTATACTACTTTAAATATTATCTATTTTTCTCAAAAACTCGTCAAATAAATACTATTAACTAATTATATTATCTGAATTTCAGATCATCAAGCGACGAATCAGGTGCTGTAAAGGAATATGAAACGACAACAATATCTAAATTGACAAATGAAGTGACAAGAATCAGTAGGGTAGTTGGTAAAGAGGCGGACAGAGTTGTAGCACACGATGACGTCTCAATCATGAAACATGAAGAACTAGCAAGAAACAGCGGAGCCAATGAAAGATCAGTATCATACACGAATAATGTAATAATACACAGCAATGTATGTAGCAATGTAGAAATAAGAAAAGATTTAGTCAACATGGAGCAAAAACTACCAAATGACACAATAAAAGACACAAACTGTCCAAAAGACGTTAGTTCAAAAGATAAATTGCCACCGATCATGAGCCAGAAGTCTCTCGACTTCGTCATTGACAGTCTACCGTCAGACGGGTACAACAATGACGTGACGAAGTCGAAAAGTGAGGCGAAACCTGACGAAAAACAAATCCTTGACGATTGCGAGGTTATAATCAAACTTCCAAACGGTAAACACGTTAAAATGAGAGCTGTTGATGAAGATAAAACAATAGAGAATAACACAAAAGAGAAATTAAAGAAAGTCATCAAAAATAAAAGTGTTCAAAGTACACCTAAACCGGTACCAGTGGCTCTGATACAGAATATTGCACCGATAGCCGCTGGTACTTTAATACCGGTAACAGTAATAAATTCCCAACGGCCAGTGATTATGAATCCGCTACAGAAAATTCCGATAGCACCCCTACCGTCTACCGTTAAGACAAACTTCAAATCGGCGAAGAGAAAAAGTACAGATAGTAACAAAAGTTGCGATCAATCCAAAGAGAGTTCAGATAGGTCCGATGATAGCATTAAAAGTAATTCTAGACTACATTTAGATAGTCATTTGGCAGCCTCTAAAAGATATCGGTGAGTCAAGAAAATTTAATAGTTTATTGCAGACTTTAAACATACATCAATAGGCACAAAAATGGCTTACTAGTCTAAGAAAAGAAAAAAGAATACCAAATGGTAAATAAACTAATCAAATAACGCCATCTATCTATCTAAGATGGCGTTATTAGAAAATGTTGTTACGCAATCAATCGGAACCCCATTGGGTTTCGATAAATGGCGTTACGAGCAACATAACGAGGTCATTCGTTCAATATATTTTACTCCTCATATTTTTTCATACCGGGGTCCTTATATTATGAAAATCTCCAAAAATGTTATTAAAGAATAGAAACCGACTTCAATTTAAATTGACATATATCGTATATGATATTATTTGGTATAATTAGAAAAGAACTTATCAGATCTCGTTCAAATTGAAATGGGACCACACGAGTACTAGTTTTCGATACGAAAAAGAATCATCAAAATCGATACACCGAGTAAAAAGTTTCATAACTTAGGCAACACACATACACAAAAATGAGTGTGCTTTAGACCACACGACTGAAGTAAAACTTCTTTAGCAATAGGCCTGCACTGTGTCTTAGATATACGAAACGTAACTGGCTATGAGAGAAAGAGAGAAAGAAAATGTGTGTTCGCATCTCTCTCTTTTGCTCCGTTTGCCTCGCCTGATCACACTTTCCCTCACATTCACCAGCTTACTCCCCGAGTCAAGGATACATAAAGTTTTACTTCAAAAACAGTTTACCCCCACTGAACTCAAAATAAAACTATTATATTAAGTTAAACTATTATAAACTATTATATTAATACTACTAATTATATTTTACAGGGAAAGATTAAAAATAAGAATGTCACAACAGAGTGAAGAAAATAAGCAGTTGCGAGAGATGAACCACAAGTTAAACGCCGAGAAAGCGGTCCTCCAGCAGATCATCACACAGCATCTCAAGAAGTGCCCCCTCGCTGACGATTTGAGTAAGCTATAAATAGACATTTACTATACATATCTCGACGACACATTGGCGAACGATCACATCACTGGTTTGTGGCTGTTGCGGGTTCGATGCCCGCATATGATAAATATTTGTATTGCCCATACAGATGTTTGCCGTGGTCTGGGTGTGTGCAGTCCTCATGGGTCTCCCCACCGTGCCTCGGAGAGCACGTTAAGCCGTCGGTCCTGGTTGATATCATGTACACCTGATAGCGATCGTTACTCATAGTAGGGAATATATCCGACAACCCGCATTGGAGCAGCGTAGTGGATTAAGCTCTGATCCTTCTCCCTCACGGGGAAAGAGGCCTGTGCCTAGCAGTGAGATTTTACAGGCTGAAGCGCAAGACGTTTTATCGAAGTATTAATTCAATTACTAGTCCGGACAATTTAGACATAAAAATAGTGGTCAAATAACAAAAATTCCCACGGAGCCAAATATTGGGGGAGAGCAGGGGTTCACCGTTACAAATGACGTTTTAAAAATCCCCATCGATCCTATGTGTGCTACAAAAGTTATTCGGGGTCAAAGGTCAAAATTTGAGTTTTTTTTATAGATTTTTCTTGAAAAGTGTTTTATAAAAAAAAAAATTGCGTGCGTACAAAGTACACAGTCATGTCAGAAGTGAAACTTCTTTGGCAAACTAATTAAAAGAAAAAACTAATTCAAAGAAACTAATTAGTTCACTAAGAAGTTTCACCTCAAAAACCTCAAACCAAGATCTTAAAATTCTCTACAAAAAATGGTCCTTATGATGTACTAGCTTCTGCGCGCGACTTCGTCGGCGTGGACTCCGCTCCTATTGGTCTTAGCGTGATGATACATAGCCTATAGCCTTCCTCGATAAATGGGCTATCTAACACTGAAAGAATTTTTCAAATCGGTCCAGTAGATCCTGAGATTAGCGCGTTCAAACAAACAAACAAACAAACAAACAAACAATCAAACAAACTCTTCAGCTTTATTATATTAGTATAGATTGGACCAGTGTTCGACAGTGTCGTTGATGGAAAGCGCTTTGTCGAACACTGCGTTACGCAACATGGCTTTTTGTCTAATTGTAAAGCTACCTTACACAAGAACACAACAATGCTTAAAAGCAGTATTATTTTAGCTGTGATCTTCTGTAAGGTCGAGGTACTTCCCCAGTCGGGCTGTTACAGATGAGCCCCAATGAAAATCTAGTATTTAATGTAATATTTTTGTTGCAGGAAATATTCAAGAGAAGCTACAAAAATTGAAAGATGAACATTTGTAAATAATGAATTCATGTTATTTAATGTATTTTTATGCAATTTTTTGTTTATTTTGTTAAAATATTTTATGAAATCGTGTGGTTGTTTTTATTTTGTCTCTTATCTATATTAATAAAAAGAAATAGTCTGTTTGTATAGATTTGATATCTTATACTATTAAACGAGCAATTCTTGTATATATATAGAATTTGAATCTCGGAATCGGCTCCAACGATTTTCTTGAAATTCAGTATACAGGGGATTTCGGGGGCAAAAAATTGATCTAGCTAGGATTCATTAAAAAAAAATGTCGTTTTATCCCTGTTTTTAGGCAATGAAAAAATATCATTAGAATACGAAGCTTAATTTTACTGCTGTCAACATAGCCGTTACAGCGTAATTAGGAAATCGGCGGATGTCAAATCGTGTTGACCCGAGTTCGAATCTCAGTCTCCAGGTTAATTTTTTTCTTTTTTTTTAATTTCACTCGTGATTTATTATTTAAATAAAATTAAAATATAAAAATACCGAGAAAAAAAAAGAAAAACAAAAAATAAAATGAAAATACCGAGCTAGGCTCGGTCACCCAGGTACTTTTATAGTATTAGACCAAGGTCGTATTGCAGTGATTCTCAACCTTTGGTCACGATATTTATAACGATTGTACCTTTGACGGCAGATAAAGATGAAATAAGTAAAAAAAAGTCTTGGATTATCTGTAATAATAATACTTTATTGCACATTTAAACAAAGAACCAAATTTACATTACAAGGAATTTTAGTCACAAATTGCACAACCATGAGATCTTATTGCTGCAAATACAATCGAATTGAGAACCTCCTCATTTTTTAGAAATCGGTTAAAAACCAATCAAAGTATTAGAGAACTTGATAAAGGGGTTATAATTACAAACTAATAGGAAGACATTTATATTTGTCTTACAAAAATAAAAACTTTAAGAGGAAAAATTCTCTACCTTGGCCGAACATGTTGCGAATCTGGCCGCAAATAAAATTACCGTGACGTCAGTATTTAGAAATAACTATTATTAAAGAGATTTTCATAGACTATCACAGTGTTAATTAGGTAAGCACAAAAATTTAAACTAACTTTGGTAATACAGCGAACCGAATGTGAGTAAAAAAAGGCGGTAAGACGTAGTAGTAGTATTAAGGAAAAGAAAACCACTTTATTACAAATGGTGGGAAAAATAATTACGTTTTTTATTGTTTGTGATTTTTGCTGTCCATTGAGTACCTATTGTTTACTAAGGTGCTGTGAGAGAAACAGGTCATAGAGAATAGTAACATAATACCTGAAACGGGTCATATTTTTAGGGGTATGTATGAAGTTATTAGATGAGGGGTAGGTACTCTATAAATTGTAAGATTTACTTTGGGGTATGGGGACGACAAGTTTGGGAACAACTGTTATAGACTATCGTTTTTGTAAACTATCATTGTTTGCGAATACGTCTAAACAATTGCCTCTGTTCAATCGATCTATTATACAGTGTACTAGCTTCTGCGCGCGACTTCGTCGGCGTGGACTCCGCTCCTATTGGACTTAGCGTGATGATATATAGCCTATAGCCTTCCTCGATAAATGGGCCATCTAACACTGAAAGAATTTTTTAAATCGGACCAGTGGATCCTGTGATTAGCGCGTTCAAACAAACAAACAAACAAACTCTTCAGCTTTATTATATTAGTATAGATGATAAAAAGTACAGCGTTTAGTGTTGTTTTGGCGACCTTCGTCTACATATTGTCTTAAAACACATAATTATACCACAATAACATCACTCGCTGCTCCACCGGTAAATTTGGAAATGACGGTCCAAAATAATGTTTGAAGCCTACACGTATAAAGTAACTAGTGACCCGCCCCGGCTCCGCATGGTTGCAAAAACTATCAGTGTTCCTCTAGTATATTATGCATGTATTATGCATATAAACCTTCCTTTGGAATCACTCTATTTACTAAAGAAAACCGCATCAAAATCCGTTGCGTAATTTTGAAGATCTAAGCATATATAGGGACAGACAGACAGCAGGAAGCGACTTTGTTACTATGTAGTGATTTTGATTTTGATAAGATGGCACGTTACTCACGTTAGGGTACGAAAGCTGTTCATCAGGGAAGCATTGGGAAGTTGGAACCTTTTGCCGGTCGACGATCAACATTCAATACTTTAAAAATCACAATATATCGGCGACGTTTCAGATGCCATGCTCACGGGGTCACTCGTGATAAAAAAAAATTTGGTTCTGTAAAGTTGGTTCACGGACGATAGTTTAACGTGACAACGTCATAACAAAACATCTCCTCGGACGCATAGGCCCATCGAGTGGTCTATATTCCATATATACTATCACTGAGCGTAACGCTACAATGAGCGTAACGCTACAATGAGTCCTCCTTTTTCGTGCATGCCGCCGGCGTTCATTGATTTATCAGACGCCGTCACGTCAATAATCGCGGTAAAGTTTTAAAATTTAAAACAATTTAAAAACATTAAAGTTTGTATTGCGACTTAAAACAATACTTGAGCCTGGTCGAGGGGGGGGGGGGGGGGGAGGTATGTTTGAATGCTACGCAGAGCTATATGTAACGGGGGGAGGAGGTAAGAGCGAACTACGAGACAGTAGCTATAATTAGTTTTTCACATAAAAATGAAGTACCTAAATACAAATTATGTTCTTTTTGATTTTTTATATAGGTAGGTACTAGCGACCCGCCCCGGCTTCGCACGGTTGCAAAAACTATCAGTGTTCTTCTAAATTACTATATTATGCATATATTATACCTACATATAAATCTTCCTCTGGATTTACTCTATTTACTAAAGCAAACCGCATCAAAATCCGTTGCGTAGGTAGTTTTAAAGATCTAAGCATACCTATAACAGACAGCGGGAAGCGACTTTGTTTTACACTATGTAATGATCAAATGATGTAAAACGAGACCGTGTAGTGGGGGTTTTATTCAAACGTGAATTAAGATACTAAGATAGATTAATTATTAAATGGGAAACTTGAGTCTGATCGTTGTAGCGTTACGACTTTTTGATAACAAATTACGAGTAGGTAACAATAACAATGAGGCAATTAATTTTTAAATAGACGTGTACAAGGACATGACGCTTTATTACAAAATAAGATAATCATGTAACATACAATATCACATAGCAAATCTTTATTAATATTAAAACTATAGAGTATTTTTTTTGGTCAAACGCAATCGTTGGCCGTTGCCGACTTAGATAAATAAAAAAAATAAAAAAAACTTGGTACACTTTTTAACTGTTGCAGAGCACAGCAGGAAATTTCTGGCTGGGGTGGTGCCTCGACCTTACAGAAGATCACAGCTAAATTATAGATACTGTTTTCAAGCAGTATTGTGTTCCTGTTGGTGAGTAAGGTGGCCAGAGCTCCTGGGGAGAATTTGGGGGGTAGGGTCGAAAATGCGCTTGCGATGCTTCTGGTGTTGCAGACGTCTATAAGCTACGGTAATCGCTTACGATCAGCTGAGCCGTACGCTTGTTTGCCGACCTAGTTGAATAAAAAGTGCTTTTAAAGCTTATTTGAATAAAATTCATTATCGATTTTGATTTAGTTTCATTAAACACACGTCTATTAAAATGTAGTAATTTGGCAAAGGTATTATCCTTAGGGAAATATAAATGCGCTTTGTGAAATTGCGTTCATTATTTCGATATAAAGTAAGCACTAATTTTATTTTTATATAAGTTTATAAAGTGGTTTCATAAAATAAGTTTTGTTCCCTCATTATATCTGATTCAGTCGCAACAATGGCTGCTACAAAACCGCGACTGTAATGACGGTAGTTTGCCGAAATGGCAAATTATCTGCGTCCTTAATGTCATAGTGTGTAAATACGTATCCGTTTAAATGTTAGATCTAATCTTAAGTTCAGTTACTTACCAAAATATACATTTTTCTCTAATATGGAAGTTGTTTTGTAATGTAATGACTAGCCCGTTGGCGCAGTTTGTAGTGATCCTGCTTTCTGCTCCCGTGGTTGTGGGTTCGATTCCCACCCCGAGTCTGGGTGTAATATACATATTTATTTATATATTTATATATGTATTATTTATAAGTATTTCTATCGAAAAAAATAAAAAAATATGTAACTATACCAGTCGTCTGTTATCTATAACAGGGCTGTCCAAACAGCGGCCCGCGGGCCGCATGCGGCTCGCTTCTTGTTTCCATGCGGCCCGCGACGCACTTTTTAAAGTGTAAATTAATCACAAAATAGTGTTGGATATAAATAGTTTGGATAGTATAATTCTTTGTCAAAACATATTATTATATTTGGTATAATTTATTTATCTTTATTACATGTTTTTTATTAGGTTCACCTGTGTGTTTGTATGTTTGTAATCGACTTCTTTGGACTTCATTTTGACCCGCTTCAAACGCAGAGATTTCAGTTAAACTTAGTATAGTCTAGTCGACAAGTTGAAAATAGTCGAAAATAGAGATACTGCTCTTAAAATTATGTCTGATAGCTCATTGGATCCGGAATAATGTCGAGCAAAATTTTCTAAAAGCGTGTATTAGCACATCAAAAATTGCAAAAGTATAATATATAAACAATTAAAAAAGGAATTAAATGGCCATTCGTTTTTTGCAAATATTTCATAAACTATTAATGTTTAAGAAATGTCAAAAAAAAGATTCTGAAAAAGGAGGTGCAATAAAAAACTTTCAGCTCCTGGAACTCTATCTCCGTTATTTATAATTTCTATTTAATGCTGAAATGGGTCTCCACGTGGCGTTTTTATGTTGCGCGCGCGGCGTCAAAAGCGAGTACGACACATTGATTAATTTATTTAAGGTATTGAATATTTATTTTCGATCGAATTAACGAAGGACCAATACGTTTATTGGTTCGTTATACGTTACTTTATACGTTTATAAAGCAATTATTACCCTGTATTTTTTTACTACAAAGCTGAAAAAAAAATCTGCGGCCCTCCAGCTTTTGTAGTAAATTTAATTAGCCCGCGAAGGTATGAAGTTTGGACAACCCTGATCTATAACACAAGCATTAAGTTGCTTACTTTAGGAACAGACGACCGTGTGTGTATTGTGTAAATAATGAAAAAAAAAACACCACTACACTACACTGTTAAGTTCTTATAAGAGGAGAAAGAGTCCTATGCCCGATCCAGCTTGTAACACCCCACTGATGGAAATAGGCCTATTTCTCTATGTAGTAGAAGGATCAGAGCTTAATGCACCACGCTGCTCCACTACGGGTTCGCGAATATATTTCCTACTATGAGTAACGATCGCTATCAATGTGTACATGATAACAACCGGGACCGACGGCTTAACGTGCTCGCTAAGAAATATTTGTAAATAAAAATATCCACCTCGAGCGAGAATCGAACCCGCAAACCGCCGGTGTTTAGGCGCCGACAAGGCACGCGCAGTACGCCAGAGCGGTTATTAACCCCATTTCCAGCTGTGAGATTTTAGTCTGTATGAATCACAGATTACAGAATTTCTGTAATCTGTGGTATGAATCAATAAGTTCTTTTAATACCGACCATGGACATAATACCTATACCGACGGTCTTAAGTTCATCTTAAGTTAAATTGCCGTTTGGAGCAAGAATTTAAACATATCCTTCTTTCTGGCTTTTGTGGACATAATATGATATGATGACGTTGTTGAAAGGCTGTTGCTTTCGATATCTCAACATTTTTCCTGACATATAACAATAAAATTATAGAATAAGTATAAATAAATCATTGAATACGAATTTTTTTTTTTTATATTGATACCACTCGATTTTGATGTCACTGTCTGCTGTTACGTAGTAACTAATACTTAATCTGTGGTCTGCTGTGTGGTTACGGCAGTAAGAATATAGCCACCCCCTCTCTTCCCGTGCGTGTCGTAAGAGGCGACTAAGGGATAACACAGTTCCACTACCACCTTGGAACTTAAAAAGCCAACCGATGGCGGGATAACCATCCAACTGCTGGCTTTAAAATACACAGGCCGAAGACGGGCAGCAGCGTCTTCGGTGCGACAAAGCCAGCCCTGCGGTCACCAACCCGCCTGCCCAGCGTGGTGACTATGGGCAAGAGTTCACACCGTTTTTGGCGTGAGCTTGGGGAAGCTTATGTCCAGCAGTGGACTGCGACAGGCTGAAGTGCGTGACACGATGTCACCAAATATTCACGTTTGATGACGCAACTACGACGCAGGTATACTTTATATACTACAACAATTAGGTATACGTACGACTAGTTTTATTGAGGAAGTAATTTTATCTCAAAGATTTCTATCTTACTTATTAGTTATTGTATAACTCACTAATGGGTAATATTATAAAATCAAATTTAATACCATTTAATCTTCGTAAACTTTTAAAGTTGACTAGCCCGTTGACGCATCCTGTACTGACCCTGCTTTCTGCTCCGGGGGTTGTGGGTTCGATTACCGCCTCGAGTCTGTCTGTAATATATATTATTTTTATTTAGCACAAGCACTAAGTTGCTATTTTAGGAATAGCCCACCGTGTGTACCACCGTATGTTATAGATTTATTTATTTAATCTATATATACTAATATATAAAGCTGAAGAGTTTGTTTGTTTGTTTGTTTGAACGCGGTAATCTCTGGAACTACTGGGCCGATTTGAAAAATTCTTTCAGTGTTAGATAGCCCATTTATCGAGGAAGACTATAGGCTATGTGTCATCACGCTAAGACCAATAGGAGCGGAGTCCACGCCGACGAAGTCGCGCGCAGAAGCTAGTTATAATTTAAAGTTTTAACTTTTTGAGAGTTGTGACATTTACCGCGTAAATAAAATAAATAATATTTCAGGATTGTTAACACTGTCATTTATATGTAAACCGCAATTTTATCCGTGTTGATAGTGCTGAAGATGAGCGTCGAGGGTGCTTTTATACAACCAGGTCGACATACCAACGGCTCACCTGATGTTAAGCGATTATCGTAGCCTATAGACGCCTGCAACACCAGAAGCATTGCCAGCGCGATGCTGACCCTACCTCCAATCCTCCCCAGGAGCTCTGGTCACCTTACTCACTCCAGGAACACAACACTGATAAAAGCAGTATTATTTAGCTGTGGTCTTCTGTAAGGTCGAGGTACTTACCCAGTCGGGCTGCTCCATATTTTGAGACAGATATTTCCCGCTTTCCGTACTCAAACTTAATAAAAATCGTAAAACACTTTTCAAGTTTATAAAGAAGACAGTCATAAATATGATCGTAACAAAACATAAAATAAGATAATAAAAATAAAACAAAATTAATTAGGAAATCATTTAATACAAAAATACAAAATACGTAAATGCAACACACTCATACATTTATACAATAAAAAACTGTAATTATATTTACAAATATCAATTATACCCCGTCCGGCGACTAATGATCTTTTTGACACTTCAAGAAATTTTGACATTAGTGACTGCCTCACAAGTTATTTATTCGATTTGAAATTAATAATCGATTTTATTTAAGAAGAACTTTCAATCGATTTAATTAAATACATTTATTTCAAAAATATTATTTATTTATGCGTTTATTAGTTTTTTTTAATTATAAATGAAATATCTATATAAATAATAAATAAATGAATTAACCGAGTTATTGCTCTTTATTCTTGGTTTGCAATTAAATTTCAAGATTTCGACTTAATTCCTTGCAAGTAATCAATCTTGGGGTCATAGATACTATTTTTTTTCCTTTTTTGTATTAAATTTATAGAAACAATAATCACATGACGTAAAATTATTTTTATCATATGATCGATTTATTATTTCAAGAACTGTTTCATAGTCTGTGGTTGTTTGTTATGCACAGGGTACTTCACTCAATCAATCAAATCGTCAATAAAGTATGACATTACAGTAGAATTTTAGTACGTTATTCCGAAAAAAAAAACAACTGTAATTTATAGGCGTGGGCTGTCAAAAAGATCATTACTCGCCGGACGGGGTATAATTTATCTATTTATTATATTTTATAATTATGTACATGTAACATTAAATTCGTTAAGAGCGCGCATAATGCAAAATTACCAATCTTCTATTTGTTTTGACATGAAAAATTCCAGACCAAATCTTAAAATAAAAATATATGACAAACTACGTGATATTTGCAAGGGTTAACCCATATCAAAAACATAAAATAAGGAAATTTCCTCGATAAAATATAATCACGAAGTAACCTCTAATTTTTATATTTTTTCTTTTTATACTCGATATGGTTATGACCAAAATTTGATAATTAATTACATTTAAATATGAGTAAAGGCTACGCCTAGGCATTTAATGTAATTACTTTTAGTTTCGGAATTATATATAAAATAAGATATTTGTCGTTTTTTACATTCGTAATGCGCTCAAAACTATATCATCTATCGCACTCTGACACGAGGCTTTGTGTATATTTTGTTTCATCAATTACTCACGGGCGCGCGGTTGAAATCTGATTTTTTGCTTGCGTTATGCGCCCTCTTAATTAGAAGGTAAGATTAGTAACAAAACACTGACTGTTTTATTAACCCATTTCAAAAAAAGGAGCAGAATTCTCAATTCGACCGTATATCTATACTAATATTATAAAAAGGTAAATTTTCTAACTTTGTTTGTAGGGGGTAATCTTCGCAAATACTGATCCGATCATGAAACTTCTTTCACTAACAGAAAGCTACACTATTTAGGAGTGATATAGGCTCACCTATATTTTATTGTTACAAAAAAATTCAGTGAAAAATAATAGTACCTATATGTAAATCAAGTCGGAGAAATGCGAGCGAGATGAAAACTTTACTATATGTATAGGTATTATTGCATCACAAAAATAATAAAATTAACGCCTAACGAAGTGGGCACGGGTCGGCTATAATATAATTATATATTTTATGTGTGTTCGCGGAAAACTTCGTCCTTTATGAACCTATTTTGCTGATTCTTTTTTTGTTAGAAAGGAGATATCCCTAGTTTGGTACTATGATAAGAAAACCAGGATCTGATGATGGTATTCTAGAGAAATCGAGGGTAATCTTTGAAAATCGTAGTGGCGACTAGTGTGGTTGTTAATTTGTTTCGTCTATTTACATTGTATTACGAGTAGGTAGTTAGGTACCTACTTGTCGATGTAATTGAAGTCGGTTTTTTGTCGTTCGCAAGCAAACACAATGATTGTATTCAAAATGTAAATGTGTATTAACTATACCTACTGTTGATGTGAATTGAAGTCGGTTTTTTTACAAATACAATTATAAAGGCAATAGTTTCAGTCGATCGAATCACGATCACGATTCAGCCTGTAATATCCCACTGTTGGGCATAGGCCTCTTCCCTATGTAGGAGAAGGATCGGAGCTTAATCCACCACGCTGCTTCAATGCGGATTGGTGGATATATTGGCCCTACTATGAGTAATGATCGCTATCAGGTGTTGTAACATATATATTTATATGTATTCGGTGCTCATTGAAGTGGGCTTCTTGCGTGGTAACGCGTAGGACTTCGTCCGGTATATTCGTCGAGAGGACCGTGCTACGGGGCGAGGTTAGCGTCGTGAGGGGTTTCGGCTTGCTATAATTATAAGATATAAGCGACTGTCGTGGCTGGACCTCTCCTTTTCATTGTCCGTTTTGCATAAGTGCTGTGGTTTCGTGTGACTTGGTAGTGGGTGAGTTCTTGTAGTACAAAGATCTTAATACGCCTTTCTGTGTTTAATCTAAATTTAATTTGTTCAAGTAAATTTAAAGAAAGTATTGTATATTTTTGTTTTGTGTCTGTGTAGTTAATATAACAGTCTTCTGAATTGATTTATGCCATGCAATGTCAACGTGTCCATATCTCTAATGGGCCGTTTCCGTTGTCAACCCGGAGTTAGTGGAGGGTTGGCTTCGGAAGGGCTCACCTTTTGGGTGTGTCATTCCAGGGTCCTTGGCGTGGCGTCGGGCGGTCAGGTCGAGCAAGGTCACGAAAAACCACGTGGCGATACTTTCGGCCAGGGGCCCCACATAACCAGAGGTATCTCTCTCTGGGGACCTGGGTGTGCCCTCATACCCACCTATCCTCATAACCAGTCCACGTAACCAGAGGAATCCGCCCAGGTATCTCTCTCTGGATACCTGGGTGTGAGCGACGGACGGCGGGTCGACCCAGCCATTTTTACCGGCACCTGGAGGCATCGAAGGAAGTTACGCCGGACCACGTGGCGTGCTAGGCGTCTCCGACGTGAGCCAAGGGCCGTCGGGGTCAACCCAAGGACTCAAGTTAAGTGCTTATCTCTCCATGCACCACGTGCCAGGACTAAGATCATAGTTTTCCAAATCTAGTTCGAATTTTTGTTGTTTAAATTAAGTATCCGGTTAATAAATTGTTAAATTGAATTAATTTTTGTTTCCTTTCCTCTAACACTAAAATTTAATTTAATCTGTAGTTTAATTTTTCTCTTCTCTAACGTTTGAGCTCGGGTTGGAATGGTGGGACGCTCTCTAACCCCAAATACCATTTTAACTCCGTAGCATGTGGCGCCCAACGTAAATTCTCTAATATTCTCGTAATTCTTTGATTTTTATAATCGTTGTTTGTTCGTAAATTATTTTAAATTATTTTTTTTTCTTATTCCTGGCTCGTGGTTTCTCTGGGTTCGGAAACGGTTTTGTCTGGTGTCCTTATATGTTTTGTGTATAGTGATAAAATTATTACTCTTTATTTTTGTTAATTAAATTTTACTACTGTTTCGTTTAGATTGTGTACTTATAGTGTTTAAAATATAAATTTAAAAAATTTAAAGTTAAAATTTCTTGTTAATATTCAAAATTTTATTTAAATTTAAAAGTTGTACGAGCATAGTCGAGGTTTTTCCATTGTTAATCGATTCTTTGTTAAAATTCTCAGTTTACCTACTTTTGTGTTAATTATTTCTTACTCAATAGTTTTGCCGTAACTAAATATTTTTAGCTACCTTGTATTAACGAATATTTTTGAATACTTTGTGCATCTTTATAATATTTTAGCGTTAATTTAAATCGAACATTTTTTTTTTTTTGTTGTACTTTTGTTTCGTTTAAATTTGTTATTGTACTACAATGACTCACGTAATTAAATTCGTATCTCTGCCTAAGGCCGAATTAGAATATGAGGTGGTTATTCGAAATGAGGAGCCAGCTGCCACAGTTTTAGCTTTACGGAAACAAATATTAAAATTATCGGAATTATTACCGTCAGAGGAGATTTTGGTCAGTCCGTTAGATATCGTAATCGATTTAAGTGGTATTAGTGATACTTTGGTAAAAGTAAAATCAATTATTAATTCTAATCCGAATTTTAATAGTTTGTTGAGGGCAGAGAATTTGTTAACTCATTTATATCATAGGATTGGCAGGTTGGATGAGGATGAGGTGAAGAAAAATAAGGATACGTATGATTTGTGTGTCGATCAATTTAATAATTATTGTGGGGTAGTTAATAACTTAAAGTCGTCTAATAAATCTCCATTTCTTTCAGTTTCTTCGTTATCACCTAGTAATCCTTTGAATGTAACGGTTCATTGTGATCATAATAGTTTGGGAGACTTAAGTAAAATTAAATTCGATGGTAAATCTTGTGTTCGCTCTTTTATACGTCGGGTTACGGAACATTGTACTGTTCACCGCATTGCGGATGACAAAGTTTTATCTTTTGCGTTACAGCTTTTTGTAGGCGATGCCTTAAAGTGGTATAGGAGTGTGTGTGCTGGTGTTTCGGATTGGAAAACAGTTTTAGAATATTTGCGTAGGGACTTCGATAAACCAGATTTCGACTACAAATTATTAAAGGAAATTCAAAATAGAACACAAGGGGTGAATGAGTCTATTGTAATTTATTTGGCAGTAATGGATGAAATGTTTAACCGTTTAACTACTCCTCTTGAGGAAAAATTTAAATTAGAAATTTTATTACATAACGTTAGACCGTGTTACGCGGGGATGTTAGCGTTTTCGGATATAACATCAATTGACCAGCTTAGAAATGTGTGTCGTAATTATGAGAATGTTCAAAGTAGACTTTTAGATTTTCATGAACCTCAGTCTGTTTCGGAAGATTTAGTTGCACCCGATTTAGCTTATAATACTGGTGTTAAAAATGTTTTTAAAAGTTCTTTCAATAAATTTAATCAATCGAATAATTTTAATAATCAGGGGTATTTTAATAAAAATAATCGTTTTAGTTCTAATCGTTTTGTTCCTTCTTCGCATAAATTCTCTCGTCATTTCTCGACTCCACGTAACTCGTCTTATAATAGTTCTCATCATTTGTCTAATTCACATACACCGGTACCGGCGCAGTGTAAACATTCCGGGCCTAGTAATAATAGTAATAGTAAAATGCAGCCGAACATTAACTCCGTCGCTGAGCGCGCGGACCGTAC
Source organism: Melitaea athalia (assembly GCA_905220545.2). NCBI lineage: Eukaryota > Metazoa > Arthropoda > Insecta > Lepidoptera > Nymphalidae > Melitaea > Melitaea athalia. Next base: position 552,305 of record HG992205.1, on the reverse strand, counting down.
CGTATATTGTCAACGTTGTAAGCCGTTTTCTCACTCTTATGCCGATTGTTTTAAGGATCGGAATGTTGTGTTTTGTTTTGGTTGTGGTGAACCTAATGTGAAGCGTCCCGATTGTGTTAAATGTAAATCGAAATATAGTAATAAAATTGAAAAATCAAAAAACTCGTAGATCGGAACCGAGTTAAAACTAGTAATAATATTAATTTTTCTAAATCTGAGTGGAATTCTTGGCTTCAAACAATTTCAATTTATTTTTTATCGTATAGAGTTAATGTGGCAAAGTGCGCCTACCGGGCAAGTGCACCTACCACAAATATCTCGAAAACTACCGATTGGATACTAGTAGTGACACTATATATCGATGCTACAAACTAAATCATAGTTCTTGGTGAAAGTCACAGATGGCTCTAGTCATGTGAGTTTGAGATACGCGCCATTTTATTTTCACTGATATTCAAAGTGGTGAGCAGAGATGACTATGGGTTGATCATCTTCGTAAATCTCAAGAAATCTAGTTTTTACCAACATACGAGTGAGGTAAATGCACAATTTAAATATTTTTCTTTAAGTTTCTGACTATATCTCACTCCTATCTAGTAAAATTTATATATTTTTTTGCAGTTAAATATTCTAACTTAAAATTTATATAGTTGGGGAAGTGCGCCATACTGACTTTTTATATGGCGCACTTCGCCGCAATCCAGAGGTTACAAACTTTTTAAAATGTGTCTTTGTTACAAGTCTTTATTTAACTTGCAATGTTTCTTTGCTTGTTAGTATGGTCGGGTCAAATCTTGCAAATGAATTTGAAAAAGAAATCTTGAATGAACACGTTGGTCCATTTATGGTCAATTTGGGTGAGAATGCTATTTTTATGCATGACAATGCCCGACCTCATACATATTGGATTGTGAGTGACTACCTTCAAGAGATGAACATTGCTCGTATGGAGTGGCCAGCACGCAGCCCAGATGTCAATCCGTTCGAGCATGCTTGGGACTAGCTAGGGAGATGCGTAAAAAAATTACGCTTCGTGAGCTCAAAATTGCTCTCACAGAGGAATGGGAGAATATTCTCCAAAATCGTACAAAAAACTTGGTGTACAGCATGCCAAACTGGGTAAACGTAGTAATGGAAGCACGAGGAGGCAATACGAAATATTAAAATTCGAGAAAATCGTAATGTTGTTCAAAAATGTCATGTTTCCCATTTTTGTTTTAAGGCGAGAAAATAAATATTACACTTAATAACTAATTTCAATGACTAACTTCTTATTTCAGTCCGTTTATAATACCAAATAAGTAGTTCCATTTACGATGGGAATACCATGGGGTATTCTCATCGTAAATAAAAGAAAAAATATACTTGACACTCGATTATCAATATTTGGAAAAAAGGTTCATAGCCTCTGACTTAAGATTGTATGGCGCATTTAGCCGAAATTTGGTTTTAAATGCATAGATTCTTCTAGAATGTGGCTATGAAAAAAAAATAAATATCATTCGTTTTGTTTCTTGTTTTCCTATAATAATATAAGGCTGTTTTTATTCTAATGCTGTAATATTACGTTTTATTAATACAAGGCGCACTTACCCGATTTTCGGCAGAGTGCGCCTGGTAAGACTGTTTTCAAATTTTTTGCTAAAATTCATTAATTTGCTGTCAGATTCTAATGACACGACATTGGTTGTTGTTGCAAAACATCACAGATCCTTATGGTACCATGACTTAGTATCACTCGTGAACTTAAACACAAGAAATATTGCACCAAAGTCAACTATGAAAAAAGTATGGCGCACTTTGCCCCCTTGACCCTAAATTAAACTCGGTTCTGTGTAATGATAATTGTATTGAAAATAGGCCTTATGCTGTTATACATATAGATGGTATTAAGTTGTCGGGTCTCTTAGACACTGGTGCGTCTATATCTATTTTGGGGGGTAATTTTTATAAAGATTTTTTACAACGGGGTTATACTCTTTTTAAGGATAATATTATCTCTGCTGTTGTGGCTAACGGGAATAAGTTGTTTTCTCTGGGTTACTTGTGTTTACCGGTTGCGTTCGAAGATCAACTTCATTTTATAAAATTTTTTGTTTTTCCGGAAATAAATTCAAATATTATTTTAGGCATTGACTTTTGGAAAATATTCAAAATTTGTCCGAAGTATATTAATTCAGTTAGTTTTAATCAGGAATCCATTTTATGTAATAATTCGGATGACGTCATTACGGGTTATGAACATTTAAATAACGATCAGCGTTCAATTGTTGATAGTATAATTATTCAGTTTCGTTCTGTTTCTTTTGAGCTTAAAGGTTTAGGGTTGACTACCATAGTGACTCATAAAATTGATACGGGGGATGCTATTCCCATTAAGCAGCGTTATTATCGGATGTCTCCTGAGAAACAACGAATTCTTTCGGAGGAGGTTGATAAGATGCTTGAGATGGATGTCATCGAACCCTGTCAGAGTGAGTGGAGTTCTCCGGTACTTTTGGTTCCTAAGGGTAAAGATACGGGTAGCTATCGTTTATGTTTAGACAGTCGGAAATTGAATGCGGTAACCAAAAAGGATGCATATAGTTTACCTTATATATCTGAGATTTTAGATAATCTTAGGGATGCTCATTATTTGTCGACAATTGATTTTTGTAGTGCTTTTTTTCAAACTCAGATTCAGGATTCGGATAGGGATAAAACTGCTTTTTATATTCCGTCACGAGGTACATTCAGGTTTAAACGGATGGCTTTTGGTTTAACTAACGCTCCGGCCACGCAACAGAGATTAGTGGATAAGTTGTTTGGAAACCGTTTCGGGGTTAAAGTTTGTTGTTATGTTGATGATTTAATAATTGCAACTGCGGATTTCAATGAACATGTTTCTATTTTATTAAAAATATTGGAAATTTTAAAAGAATGTAATCTTACTATTAATTTTGATAAATGTCGTTTTTTTAGGAGTCAGTTGAAATATTTGGGGTATGTAATCGATAAGTACGGGCTGCGTACAGATCCAGATAAGGTTTCTGCTATAGTTAATTTTCCTACTCCAACCAATGTTAAGGGTTTAAAACGTTTTTTAGGAACTGCGTCTTGGTATCGTCGTTTCATTAAAGATTTCAGTACTTTGGCAGCGCCGTTAAATAAATTAACTTCTACTCGTAAGGGTGCACCTCCATTTAAATGGACGGAGGAGGCGGATAGTTCTTTTAGGAAGCTTAAAGAGTGTTTGGTTTCGGCTCCTGTTCTCAGGTGTCCTAATTATAATGAACCTTTTGAAGTTCACACGGATGCGAGCAGTTATGGTATTGGTGCGATGCTCTCTCAGACCTTCGAAGGTAAAGAACATCCTGTCGCATATATGAGTAGGTCACTTACAAAGCCGGAACAAAATTATGGTATTACGGAACGGGAAACTTTAGCGGTTTTGGCAGCGGTCGAACACTGGCGTTGTTATCTCGACAATGGTAAAAAATTTACAGTTTACACTGATCATAGTGCTCTTAAGTGGTTTTTATCATTGTCAAACCCGTCGGGTCGTTTGGCTCGGTGGAGTACTAGATTGTCAGAGTTTAACTTTGAGATTAAACATCGTAAGGGTTGTGATAATGTCATTCCTGACGCGTTGAGTCGTTCGGTTCCCGTGAGTAGTATATTTTCGATTTCAAATTATAAAGGTAATGATAAATGGTTTCTTAATATTTTTAATGGCTGTGCTAATAAGCCAGCATCTTTTCAAAATTATTGTATTAAAAATGATAAATTATTTAGATTGTCTAAAAATAAAAATTATTTAACATCGGAATTTGATTGGAAGGAGGTGATTCCTATGGAACATCGTTCTGAAATAATTTCAGTTAATCATGATGTACCTACTGCGGGTAATTTAGGTATGTTTAAAACTCTTAAAAGATTAAATTTAAAGTATTTTTGGCCGAAAATGTATAAAGATGTTTTAAATTATGTTAATAATTGTTCTAAGTGTCTGGAATATAAAGCTCAAAATCATTTGACATTAGGTGACATGGGTCGTCCTAAGAATTGTGTCCGTCCGTGGCAAGTTATTTCTATAGATATTATGGGTCCTTTGCCTACGAGTAGAAAACAAAATAATTATATATTGGTTGTAACTTGTTGTTTTTCAAAATTTTGTTTAATTTTCCCTTTGAGGCGTGCAAATTCCAAAGTAATAATTAAATTAATTGAGGATAATGTTTTCTTAGTTCATGGTATTCCACAGTCGGTAATATTAGATAATGGTACGCAATTCATTAGTAATGAGTGTATCAATTTTTTTAAAAGTTATAATGTAAGGTAAGCTCGCATAATTATGGGACTCATTTAATTCTGTGATAACAAGTTCCGAAGCTCGTATCTTTTTACATTAGTAAAATACACTATTAGAAATACAACCTTAAAACCGGGGCATAAACCCTCTTTTCGTATGCAAAGTTTTGTCATCGTTGCGTGAAAGAGAAAGCAACGGTGCCGCGTATTGTCTCCCAGTCGCCATTTTTTCTTATTCGCCGGCCACTTGTTGTTGTGCTCTTTTAAATTAATTGTTTTCTAGTAGAAAACGTTGTTATTTTTAGCTGAAAATTTGACTATTTGTGGATAATAGTGTTTACTTGTTACTACCAGTTACGGATTTAGTTTAACTTGAACAGTATTCGGATAATACCTTACGTACGGAGTCTCAAAAATAACGATTTTTTGGATTTAAATGGAAAAACAAATCACCGAATTAAACAAGGTAAAGTAGCTCGCATGTTATTTTCTATGTTAATTAATGCTTTTATTACGAATAAATGGGAAAGATAAGTAAAGTAAAATTAATAAAAAGTGTAGAAAGTTATTTGAACAACTTTAATTAATATTTATCTGAGTCGTTATTTTTATTATCACATAATTAAGTGAGTTGTATTATTTTCAGAAAAAATGGAGGGAAAGGACAATACTCCAGAAACGTCTAAGCTGAAGTCAAAAATATTAATTAAACTATTCTGTGTGTTCTATAATATTAATTACTGTTATGTTTGAAAAAAAACCGTAAATACTTATTTCTAGTCCTACTTAGTTAATGCTAATTATAATTATGTGATAAAAAATATAAAAGACTAATCTAATTGTGTTATATCAGTATTATGATAATGCTGTCACCGAATTAAATTGATTATCACAAAATTACGTAAGTGAACGTGTGATTTATAAAGCCATGTTAGAACAAGTTCTTTGTTGTAAAACTAAGAGTTTATTAGCTTAAATAGTAAGTAAAAGACTGAAGAAAGTTCCTACAAAAAATAAAACATTTTGATTACGATTGTCCTGGGTTTTATTGCTATTATCCAAATTATCACAGAATTAGGTGAGAACACCCTACCTAATGTTCATTTTACTCCTCGTTATACTCCACAGGTTAACCCGGTTGAGAGATATAATCGTACTATTTTAACTTGTATTGCATCTTTTGTCGATGAAGATCATAGATCGTGGGATTTGTTCTTACCTCAAATTCAATTTTCAATTAACAGCGCGGTGAATGAAACTACAGGTTTCACCCCGTCCTTCTTAGTGTACGGTAGGGAATTAGTATCGTGTGGTTCGCATTATTTGGACTCTGATTGTGTTGAGAATTTAATTTTTACCCCTCGGGATGGTTATGCGGAAAACTTAGGTCGATTGGCTAATATTTTTGATAAAGTTCAATTTCGTTTGTATGCTGCTCATTTAAAAAATACTTCACGTTATAATTTGCGTCGAAAGACTGCTGAATTTAATGTTGGTGATCTTGTTTATAAGAAAACTTACTTCTTGAGTGATAAAGATAAATACTTTTCTAAAAAATTAGCACCTAAATTTATTAAATGCCGAATTGTTGGTAAAAGGTCTCCTCTTGTTTATGTATTACAGGATATGAATGGTAAAGATCTTGGGGTTTGGCATATTAAAGATTTGAAGTTAACAGGAAGTTCTGGTAGTAAGGGTAATTAAATATTGTTTTTTTTTTTTTGTTTGAAGCCTATAATACGTATTCCATTTTGAGACGGGTGATGATTTCATTTACTTATGTTGTGCCTATACAAGTACATGACTTAGGATAGTTGTGTGGTGGGTACATCTCTAATGTACTCATGTTGATTTAATTGTTGGGTCATTCCACTGAGCAGTGACTTGACTGGTGGTGTGGTGGGTACATCTCTAATGTACTCATTGTGTTGTTATATGAGGTTATTCCACTGAGCAATAACTCATATTATTTCTTTTAAGCCTACGCCTTTATTTCGGAACGGGTGGCGATTCCAAAAATACATATTTATATTCGAAAAGCCTACATCAGGAATACGGTATTAAATGTAGATTTAAAAAATAAATAAATAAATAAAAAGAAATTATTGTTGAATTAAGAAAATTTTTTTTTTGCTGCTGAGTAGTGTTCATCTAGAGATCGTTACTCTGTGTGTTAGGGCGTTTGTCTAGGTCGACTAACGCACATTGTTAGGTGAAGTTCAGGATGTTGGATGTTAGTGATGTATGTTTGGGTCGTATGATAGTGTTGCAGTGAATTCAAAATTATACTTGGTGTTTTGTAATTCAGTTATCTTTTAAATTTAATATATCAAAAATTGTTTTCTCTTAGTATGAGGTAAAGTTTATAATTCCTTCGTGAGCTTACCTGATCCTCTCCTTACATAACTTTTTTAGAATTTTGCCTAGAGACGCAAAATTCTTCTCTGACGGGGGGGGTATTGTAACATATATATTTATATGTATTCGGTGCTCATTGAAGTGGGCTTCTTGCGTGGTAACGCGTAGGACTTCGTCCGGTATATTCGTCGAGAGGACCGTGCTACGGGGCGAGGTTAGCGTCGTGAGGGGTTTCGGCTTGCTATATAAGCGACTGTCGTGGCTGGACCTCTCCTTTTCATTGTCCGTTTTGCATAAGTGCTGTGGTTTCGTGTGACTTGGTAGTGGGTGAGTTCTTGTAGTACAAAGATCTTAATACGCCTTTCTGTGTTTAATCTAAATTTAATTTGTTCAAGTAAATTTAAAGCAGGGACCGGACAACACCGCTTAAGAGTTAAGCCTTTTCGCAGGGTAACCCCTAAATGGTGTAGCCCTTATCGCAGAGTATCCTTTTATTCGAGTTACACCTCAAAACCCAGCGAAACGGGTAACTCCTTTAATATAGTAACCACGTGAAGGGGTTAACCCCTTCAGTGGCTTAAGCCTATGAGGAGGTTACCTACACGAAAAGGTTTTATTCGGGTTACCCTGAATTAACTAATAAAAAAATGAAGTAGGCACTACAAAACACACTTAAACAAAATCACTGCTAAATAGTTTTTAATTCCTTCCGTAGTTTCGTCCGAGTTACGACTTCCAATTTTCTAATTGAAATGATAATACATATTATAATAATAACTCTGAGAATGAACAAGTTCAGACACGAAATAACCGGCGCGAGCGTCGGCGGGGCGGGAAAATGCCACGTGTGGTAGTGGTTAAGCGATTCTCAATCTAATATCGACTACGAAGAGTACATATTTAATGTACTTTGTTGGATTGGCTTACCATGTTACAGTGTTACAGGGTTATGAAAGGGTATCCCTTATCGGAAAAGGGTTGGTTTAAGCCGTTCGCAGGTGTTACATGCATCAAAGGCTTTATTTTTTTAGCGCTTCAAAATACCCCTTCAAAAACCCTTTCAACGAGTACCCGGCCGGTCCCTGATTTAAAGAAAGTATTGTATATTTTTGTTTTGTGTCTGTGTAGTTAATATAACAGTCTTCTGAATTGATTTATGCCATGCAATGTCAACGTGTCCATGTCTCTAATGGGCCGTTTCCGTTGTCAACCCGGAGTTAGTGGAGGGTTGGCTTCGGAAGGGCTCACCTTTTGGGTGTGTCATTCCAGGGTCCTTGGCGTGGCGTCGGGCGGTCAGGTCGAGCAAGGTCACGAAAAACCACGTGGCGATACTTTCGGCCAGGGGCCCCACATAACCAGAGGTATCTCTCTCTGGGGACCTGGGTGTGCCCTCATACCCACCTATCATCATAACCAGTCCACGTAACCAGAGGAATCCGCCCAGGTATCTCTCTCTGGATACCTGGGTGTGAGCGACGGACGGCGGGTCGACCCAGCCATTTTTACCGGCACCTGGAGGCATCGAAGGAAGTTACGCCGGACCACGTGGCGTGCTAGGCGTCTCCGACGTGAGCCAAGGGCCGTCGGGGTCAACCCAAGGACTCAAGTTAAGTGCTTATCTCTCCATGCACCACGTGCCAGGACTAAGATCATAGTTTTCCAAATCTAGTTCGAATTTTTGTTGTTTAAATTAAGTATCCGGTTAATAAATTGTTAAATTGAATTAATTTTTGTTTCCTTTCCTCTAACACTAAAATTTAATTTAATCTGTAGTTTAATTTTTCTCTTCTCTAACGTTTGAGCTCGGGTTGGAATGGTGGGACGCTCTCTAACCCCAAATACCATTTTAACTCCGTAGCAGTGTACATGATAACAACCGGGACCGACGGCTTAACGTGCTCTCCGAGGCACGGTGGGGTAACCCACAAGGACTGCACAAACACCCAGACCACGGCAAACATCTGTATTTCCAATACAAATGTTGTCGTGTGCGGGGATCGAACCCGAAACCGGCCCGCGCAACAGCTAATCGCAATCCAGTGCCGTGACCGCTGCGCCAACGCGGCGTCACATCGATCAAGCCAGTCGATCGAATAAAAAAACTATTTTGTTTTACTATATCAGTATAAATTATAAATATGTAAAACACAGTAATGTTCATTCAGGAAGCTAAGAACACGGCGGCCATCTTAGCGTGCAATTAAAGCAATTGAATATTAAAATGGCGTGGATTGTTTATTGTACGTCTGTTGGCTATTTTAATAATTTATAAATCTATACTAATATAATAAAGCTGAAGAGTTTGTTTGATTGTTTGTTTGTTTGAACGCACTAATCTCAGGATCTATTGGACCGATTTGAAAAATTCTTTCAGTGTGTGTAGATGGCTCATTTATCGAGGAAGGCTATAGGCTATATATCATCACTCTAAGACCAATAGGAGCGTAGAACCAATGAAGAATGTTTTAAAATCAGGGTTTTTCCTTTTGAGAGCTTCCGCTGCGTAAACGGTTAAAGTTTCGCACAAATCATATATGACAGAATTGGGCCTATTCCACGGGGACGAAGTCGCGCGCAGAAGCTAGTAAGTATATAATAAAATTTAGTGTCTATATGTTTCTTTCTTCGTGTTTGTCTAGGATTACCCTAGATCCAGATTGGTCTGATTAAAACTTGAATTTTTTACATATACTGATATACCTACTTCGTATTGTTGCTATTTCTGACTAGACTAACACTAACATTGACAATTCCATTTATATGACTCATGGTGTGATGTTTTATAACCTAGGATATTTATTAAAAGCTTTAATTTTAAAAGTTACCTATAGCCTTCCTCGTTTAATGGGCAAAACAAAGAATTTTTCAATTCGATCCCGTAGTTCCCGAGATTAGCGCGTTTAAACAAACAAATCAAACTTTTTATTTTATAATATCAGTATAGATTGTTATAAAAAGTGTTTAATAAAAATATTAATGGAATGATTTGAATGCATCAACACCGTCGCGTAACAAAAGTGCACTAAAATATAAATCGGCCGGCGTAGCACCACCCTATGGAAAAAATCTCATAAAATATGATTTATCTGTATAATTATTATGAGAGTTTGGTCTCCATTTGTCCATGGGAGACTTAACAGATTTGTTTACTTATCGACTGCTGACAAAGTCGAATTGGCTTTACCGAAGAGCTGGTATATGCAGGGCCGGATCTACCATATGGCTTTTTGGGCTTAAGCCCAGGGCCCCGGGGTTCAAGGGGCCCCCGGCTAAGTCAAGTCAAAGTCAATAAAAACCGGCCAAGTGCGAGTCGGACTCGCGCACCGAGGGTTCCGTACAGACAAAATTATTAAAATATTTTTATTATAATATGAATCCAGATAGCATGTAAACTTGTAGCAAGTTTGATTTTCTTTGATTTTAAATTGCTGCGTCAAATATGACGAGGCAAGTTTGTGACAATATAGCTGCAATATTGTTAAGTTAAATATGAAGTTTCAAGTCTGCGACAATATTGCTGGAATATTGTTATGACAAAGATGATGTTTCAAGTTTGTGGCAATGGAATAGAGCCAATCTAGATAATCCTGAATCGCGCTATCAATGTTTTTAAGCTCACTTAGTATATATATACAGTTATAAGTAGAGTCTAGTAGGGAGTAGGTACGTTTCTACACAGTGGAGCTGCAGTCGTCGCGGAGGGCCGCACGTGGACCAATCACTGATAATAATAACTACTAGTAATAATAAATAATAGAAAGTACTTATAAGTGATAAGCGCTCTTTTATCAAGTTTGAATTTCCTTTGAAAAAACAAACTTCATGCAAGTTTGTCACCGTGAAACTAGCAAGTTTGATTTAAACTTGCTGCAAGTTTATAAAGTTGCCATGGCAAACTTGAAGCAAGCCTTCATTTTTGATGTATCAAACTTGTTGCAAGTCTGAAACAAGTTTATATTGTTATGTGGGATATGGATTTTGTTACAGCTTAAACGTATTATAGATTTGAGTATTTGATATGAATTTCATTTTATTCTCTTTATGCGTTCATGAGAAAAGGGGTAGTAATTTTAAAATTAATTAACATATTTTTATTATATGATTTAACTAAAATAGCTATTAAACGTTGCTTCGTACCAAATTTCAAGATTCTGAGTTCACGTTAAGTACCCTGTAGGTTTTGATTCCCTTATGAGTATAGATGCGAGTTTCAAAATATGCGGCTTAAATTGCTGTTTCTTTTAATGACGTTGAGATAGAAGTATGATTTTGTTACAGCTTAAAGGTATTATAGTCCAGTCAAATTAGTCCTTAAAATAGAAGTAAGGTTACAAAAATTCCCATAGAGCTAAAATTGGTATGAATGTTCAGAATACTATTCTAAATGAATTGTGAAAAGTCCCCATCAATCCCCTCTGTGCAAAATTTTTTATTGATGGTGAAAGTTTGCAAAAATAGGTTTTTCGCATTTTTCAGCTAAACGGTGAGTTTTACAGCAAAAATACACTGTAGGTTTTGATTCCCTTGCGAGTGTCGAAGTATATAAACGGCTGTATCTTTTGATTGCCTTGGCTTAGAAGTTTGATTTTTTCACAGCTTCAAGGGACAGTAGATCTGAGTATTTGATATGAATGTCAGCTTGATACCTCCACGCATTCTTGAGAAAAAGTGTCTTCACAGACAGACGGACAACAAATTGATCCTATGAGGGTTCCGTTTCTTCCTTTTGAGTTACGGAGCCCTAAAAATAGGCGATAATGCCAAAAAATCAATAATTTTATTAAATTAAACAGATCGTATGGTTTGCATCCCTCCGAATCCTACGATTAATCAAACCTTTTCAATTCATTTAATTCAAGTCTACGTTCAGGTGTTGATACTTCGAAGTGACAGTAAAAATGTTCGGCTGCCATTACACATGCATGTCAATCGAGGTCTAATTAGGGGGGCCCCCAAGTAGTATTAGCCCAGGGCCCCCTAAACTCACGGTCCGGCCCTGGGTATATGACTGGTATATACACAGTGCGCTCACTTAAGCGAGCTTTACACGCTACGATATATTGTGATTGTTACAATTTATCGTTGCCTGTAAACGGGAGATTGTAGCGATTTATTGGGATTGGAGTGAACAGTGCTCTACTCTTTCGATTTGTTGGAGCGATAAATCGTTCAATAAATTGTTACCATTTATCGTAGCGTGTAAAGCCCCCAGATTTTACCCACTGCGCACGGTTACCCCGAATGATTCTATACAACAATGTTGCCCTTCTTAAGAAACGGGCTTTTGGTAAATTAAGTAAAAACAAATTTTAATACAAAACCGGCTAGCCTTGAGCTTTTAAGTTAACATTTGTATTATTAAATTCATATAAATAGCAGAACTAAAACGTTAATAGCGAAACTTTATAGCGTAGTAAAATTATTATTTTGATTTCGTGTATGTACCGTAAAACTGAGCGTGGAGGCGGTAATTAAATATGCAAATATTTTAATGAGAAAATATTTGTTTTTTTTGTGTTTGTAATTAATACAATTAAAAACTACTGAATCGATTTGACTGCTTTCATCGGGACAATGCTTTTTTTTTATATCGCAGGGTAACCCATTTACGGGTGATATCCAGGACGCCAGGGAAGGCAGTCCTAGACCGTATGTCGGACTCAGCACTTGGGGGTACCACTACCACACTAAACCCCCTGCGGGAGCCTTCAGCCGCTTTAATTGGAGGGTCCCAGATCTGCAGGCAACAGGATCCCTCCAGCGACAGGCTGGCCTCGGCGAAAAGGCCAGACTTCTCCTCCATGGGGACTGTCCGGCTCACCTCTGAACAGTCCCGACGACGCCGTGTCAATCGGGACAATGCTATGTTATCACTGAGTGTTAGAGAATAGGTTGCGGAGGGATAACCTAGCCAGCAAAAAACGTCCGTAACGTTAAATAAAAGCGTAAGATTCTTATATATAGTCATGTATGATGGCTATAAAGTGTCTAATGCATAGGTAGTCTACGTGATGCCTAGAAGAAAACAGATCAGTCAAAATGGTGTAGTTCAAGCGGGCGAAGCCGCGATCCGTAATCTAGTCAAACATGGTGAAAATCTCTTTAAGCATGTCTGATTTATTAATTTTGTTCGTCATCAAGTAGGATTTGTTAAGACACGATTTACATTTTTTTTTAAATTTTGTTTTTCAAGGATTATTTCTAAAAAGGGCCAAAATTGCCATATTCAAATCGACTAGTTCACTAGTTAGACGATTAATTTTGTCAAAGGGAGTGGCCGAGTGACAGACTAAAATGAGTCACTTTTTTAAATGCGAAGACTATAATTAATGTTTTTTTTTTAATCGAAAAATATTTAACTAGCGGATAATATTTAACTAATACTGCCTAATTACGACATTCGTGTTTTACGAACATAAATAATACTTACTAATATTATAAATAATAGCTTGCAGTTGATTAATAATTATTATTATCTTTAAATTAAGATTTGATTGTTTGTTTGTTGGTTTGTTTGGATTGTAGATTCGAAACTGCTGAACCGATTTGAAAAAATTCTTTCACTGTTGGTAAGCTACCTACACTATCCGCGGGAGACATAGGCTATATTATATTTTCAAAAAAGTAGGAATCCTTTCTAAAACTCCAACAATGAAAGCCAAGGTGTAAAAAAATTACCGAAAATAAAGAAGAAATAAGTTTTTTTTCACTTCAAAAATCATTACACCAGTTAGTAAGCGTGTCGTGTGTGATAAAACTATGCCATGCCATATTAAAACAGTACGTATGCTTAAATGGAGCATGTGGCATAGTTTTGACATAGCATGGTTGTCGATGTTGGGACATATGGGTTTGTTATGACTATTAATGATAACTAGTGGTCACCCTGTGGTCGAAATTCGACCATAATTAAAAATTTAAATTAAAGAAAACCAAAAAATTATGAAAATAAAGAACCTTTTCAATCAATATGCGTTGTGTGTGTCAAATACTTGGTTGTGTGTGTAATGCTTTTTTATTAATTTAATGTATATTTTATCCATAATTAAAAAAATATTAGCATTCTGCACCCCTTCTCTATATACACTATAAGTGTGCGAAATTTCATATTCCTCCGTCCGCGCATTTTTCGTAAAAAGGGGTATAAAATTTTTGGTTCACGTATTAATATGTATAAAGATTTGGTCAAATGGTGACACCAATTGCTAGATGTTCGTATAGGCCATATTGTCGTTTGTCGTGATCTGGATGTTTGTGTTGTTGTCACACTGGGAAGGCCTGTAGTGTATGAGTATGAGGGACTCATTTATTATTTTTGTTTGTTCCTTTAAGATTAATTGTTGATTTTTTTATTGTGTATTTTTATCAAAAACTATTGTTCATACATATATTACTGATCTTTTTAATTATTTTAAAGTAAAATAACCGACTTAAAGTTCATTTTGATTTTCGTTAGTTTACAAAGATCGCGCATGCAAATTATTATTATTCCATATTTTAAGTATTAATAATTAGTCTGTGGAAGTTTCCCGCGAAAATAATTGGACTGTCTGTGATAAACTTTGACTGCATAGAGATAACTGGTAATGATTAGTAACCAGATTACAAAATTATCACAGTGTCCGCAAGATTGAAAGTAACGCGGATATAACCGCAGACAAAGTTAGTACATAGTACTTTAGAAAATACATAAGCTATGATTGAAGCTAGGAAAATAAATATCCAAATTTCAGTATATCACAGTCGAATCTATATGAAATGACAAATACGAGAACGGTTAGACCAATTCTGCTGAATTTTTTTCTCAATTTTCTAAATCCTAGCTGAAGGTTCTTACGGAAAGAAAAATTAGGTTAATTAAGTATATTTAACAATGATTTAAACTTAATGCGTTTATATTTCGTCAGAGACAGTTGTAATAAATTGTTTACGGCATTCTTAAGTTACAAAAACAGATTGCCATAATATAACAACAGTTGTAAACTTGTAAAGTTTGAATTATAATATTCTAATAAAACGATTTTTATGTTATATTTACGACAAAAATACATTTTCGATCCACGTCTTTATTTAGATAATAATTCGTTTATATTATTTTCAAATGAATAAAAAACTACACGGGTGCCCAATTTCAAAACACAGTAAAGGACAAATTTTTCGAAATCGATTTTTTAGCATTTTTCGTTCCAATGGAGTCGTGTGAACATGATTCGATTATAATAAATTACTTATAAAAAGTTTTTTGTCTCTTACTGTGTTTTGAAATTGGGCAGCCGTAAAGACGCAACAAACGAAAGAACAATAAGGGGCCCTTTAGACGATCAAATATTTGATCAAACTTCATATATCAAATATTTGATCAAACTTCATATTAAATTTCTGTTTGACAAACGTGTTTGTCAAATTATTTGATCGTGTGCGGGGCTGCGGGTTTTTTTAATATGTTTGTTATATGAAACATGAAGTTTGATCAAACATGTTTGACAAACAAGTTTGATCGTTTACGGGGCCCATAAGAAAATAGACAATATTTAATTTTTTAACGCTCTATATTGTTCGATTATATTTATATCTATATCTTGTTCAAATGTTCGATCGTAAATAATTTTTTTTTAAATTCGTTTACTCAAGTTCAAATACATAATTTTTTTAAACTTGTAGATGATACTTGACGTTGCGTTGTTATAAATTTTTTTGAATGTTAATTGACATTATATACTGATTTATGTGCATAAACAAATGAATCGTTGCAAAGTATGTCCGTGCGTCACTTTCGACTGCAACGAATTGGATTATTTTTGTGTTTGTTGTTATTAGGTATTTAAAAAAAAACCAGTCGAATTGAGAACTTCCTGCTTTTTTTGAAATATGTTAAATTTTATATAAGTATCTATGGTATGATTTTAACCAGCTCAGCTAGCTTGAAATAAATATTTCTTTATCAACCTAAGTAGTAACTTAAGTAAGTTAAGTACTTACTAAATTATTATTATTATTTGAGAAATATTTTTTATTTCACGTTGCGATAATTTAAAACATTTCTGACCTTCGTTTCCTCGCGTAATATTACGTTCAGTTTTTAATCTACTGTCCAATAATACGCTACAAATCTAGGCTGTGATCAAAATAACTATTTTTGAATTTTTGTCCATAAAAATGACAAATCCAATACCGATTATTATGATTTTTTAGAGAAACTTTCAAAAATGTGTAACAATTTCATCATAAAATTTCCCTAAAGATGTGAAAAATGAGGAATAACAGAGGACTTGGTTAAAAAAATTTATCACCAACACACAAATCCGAAAATTAACGAAAAAAAAATTCCTTTAAATATAATAGAAATGTTGATTTAATTACAAAAAAGTGGTATATCGTTTAAGCTATGTTTTAACACTCACTGTCATATATTATCTCACATATCACAAGTATAAACACCTCATAAAAATTAGCAACATCCGCTACAGTAGTCAAAACAGACCAAATAATTGAAATTACACAAGTTCTCAGTCTTAGTTACTTTGTATTAATTAATCTCATTCTTTTCAATTTCGCCATTTTTATCGGCATTTTCTTTCTTCCTAAAATTGAATATTTTGTCCAAATTTAACGTATTTTGATTGTAAACTGTATGATCGGAGGCGTCTCCCCAACTAACTGGAGTTACTCGACTGGTTTCCTTATCTTGCTTAGCGTCCACACTTATATCGGTGCTTGATACTTCCGGTATAGGGTTCAGAACGGCTTCAGATTGTATGCTAGGCGTCCTAATGTCCGCATTGCTGACACCCTCCGCGCATTTATTCAAGAAGTTAATCATCCTTTCCTTGTAAAATTCTGAACTTGTCTCCGTGTTTTGTTTCATTTTGTTATTCTGATTTTTCAAATAAAATCCGCCGTCGTTCTGAGCTAGAAATATCCTCTTTATCTTCCTGCTCGGGTAGTTGTCAATGAGGTCCTGTTTTGGAATGAATTTACCGTTGCGCGGTAGCTTATTTGTGTTATTACCTTTTATTTTGGTCACAACAGATACGCAATTCCCGCGTCTTTCGTCATCCTCCTTGTAATTATTTCTCATACCTTTGTAAGATATTTTAACGCTTAAAATCGACCACAGTAGTTCAAGAAACGCCGCAATCAATATATTTATCGATAGAACGCGTTTAGTGAATAGTTTCGAATTCTCATATTTAAATTCAGTCGAATTCCTCGGTATAATGAAATGAGATTCGTTCCTGTCGATAATATCCGCATGTTTAATTATTATAATATCTTTGAAAGGTATCTTGTCTTTGTAGAAATCAGATACATCCTCCTCGCCGGTAATCAACCAAACAGTTATCATAACAAAGGATATAAACGCGAAAATTGTCGACAAAGTTGACATAACAAACAGCCAGGTTATGTTTCTATCTATATACCACCTTACAGAGGCTAAAATGGACGCTATACCAGCGCCTAACGCGAAAACGGTAAGTAAAGTAGGCGCTAAAATAAGTACATATGTATTACTACTCGAATCATCTAATATATCCGTTGTATTGTCCGACCTTGTGTCGTTTTTTACTTGTACATCAGCGTTCGGGTTTACTAAAGCAAGACAGGCCAGGAGAAATGCAGTAGATGCCAGTGCGATGTGCACCCAGGCTAGTCCGGACACAGTAGACGCCGAATATCTCCTCTCAGACGGGTAAAGATTCCTCGTGTCTGGCTTTGTTTTCACTTTAATTGTATAAACGTCCTCCATTTTGAAATTATGACATATCTTCACTAAACTACAAGTATTACACGTTGTTTGCACTTCACGACAAAACCGTTAAACTAAAGTTTTTGATTTAGAGATAAAACATTTGCATGTCAAGGTTTTTTCGAAGTTTAACGTTTTTTTCTCTGTTGTTTTGTGATTGTCAACCGCGGATGCGACTCGTGCGCATGACGTTTGTCGTAAAACTGAAGTGAAGTTAGCGACTAACGTGATGCGTGGGTGATGCCAGGTGCGACCGTTACATTATAATTTCCCTAAATTTTCTTTAAGCATATTCAATAAATTTGTAACACATTTTTGAAGTAAAACTTCTTTACACACTCTTGACTTGGGGAGTAAGATGGTGAATGCGTGACGAGAGTGTTACGAAGGTGACGAGGTGAACGGAAGTTTAGAGGGAGATATAAGTTAGTGAAGATAGAAAGAGAGTTATGTTTCATAAGTTTTACTTCAGTCGTGTGGTCTAAAGGACACTCGTTTTTTTTAACTATACACTACAGTTAATATTGTTACTTTAAGGTTTTGGAACGTTTTTAGTAGATTTTGGTAACGAATCATCCTACCGATTTAAATTGAATGAGTAGTAAATGAGTAAATTATGTACAGTGCTTTAAGACAAGAAGTCATTGGTGTTCCAGTCGTTTGTTTTATTCAGTGTCTACATTATCTATTTACCAATGACATAAAAATAATAAATTCTAAAGATTTTTGATACTTACATACCTTACAAGCAATTTTATGTGCAAATTGATGGATGTTCTTCGTCTTTCACGCTAAAAGTTCTATGCCGTTTGTGATAAAACTCTCTATACAGTCACTTGAACATCCGAATTGAAATATGAGACATTTTAAAACTATTCGAAAACGCGATATTTACCATGTTTTTTACTTAAAATGAAAATAAAAAACATGGTAAATATTCCGTTTTCGAATAGTTTTAGTAATAGAAGTAACCATGTTAATCTAAAATCGTATAAAAGTCATTTTAAGTCCAATATTTTAAAAAGATTGTGATTTAAGTGGATACCTTGCCTTAGGAAAATATAACTGTATCAGATAATGTATGAATAGGATTTATACGACTGTGTAGCAAAAACCGTTGCTTTCTAATAACCTATTACAATTGTGATATATAAATACATATAACAACTCCTTTAAATAAGGTACAAGTATTACAGCTGGCAACATTAATAACGAACAACGGCTGATA
The DNA here is from genome assembly GCA_905220545.2 of Melitaea athalia. Taxonomy (NCBI): domain Eukaryota; kingdom Metazoa; phylum Arthropoda; class Insecta; order Lepidoptera; family Nymphalidae; genus Melitaea; species Melitaea athalia. The sequence continues at coordinate 533,682 of HG992205.1, read as the reverse complement.
AAATTCAAATCAAATTTAAACCTTATCTCAACGGAATATATTTTATTGTCTGAATGAAATACTACAAGCAAAAATCAACTCTAAGGTATTATAATAAATTTGAAAATTGCTTAATACAGTCTAACTTTTTAAATTCTTAAAGCGTTCATACAATTTGACATGACACAAATAACCGAATAACGCTTATTTTGGCGCGGTGTTTTTTTAATAGCTTATTACTTAATTTTATTTTAACAAATCAATGAATGGGTATAATTATATACCTACTTTTTTCTGTTTTATTTAAAACCTGTTGCCGCCCGCGGCTTTACTCGTTTTTTTAGGACTATAGAATTAGGCTTTACTCGTTTTTTTAGGACTATAGAATTAGTTTTACTTGAATCTTGACTTATTTAAATGACTAGTTTGGGCTTCAATATCTTCAATATCTTCAAAAGTAGCTGATCTACCTTTTTGAAGTAAAGACTAATTTAAAGAAATTTATAATGTTCTTCAGTGAAAATAAAAAAAGAAATCAAGTTTTTTTATTTTTTGAAGTTATACTTCTTTTGGTGCGTTAAAAAAAATGATGAGTTTTTAACAATGCGCGCACACTTTCATTAAAAAAACCGACACCCTGCAGTTAGCTAGCAAATGAAGTATAATACGTGCGTACATAAGTACACACACACACACACACTTTTTTTTTAAATAAATGTAAAATAAATAAAGATGTGTTTCCAGTATTTTCGTAAGTGCAGATTAGTTACAGATGTGCCGTTTTCACGCATTTTAGTACGTTGTGCTTGTGTTGTATCAACGAGCTCCCAATACTGCTGTTATGTGATTTGGCATACTTTCTTGTAGGTTTTTGAGGCAATGCTGCGGAATATTCTGCCATCCTTCTATTTGAGCTTCTTTCATTACACGTAGGGTGATTGGCAACAAATTTCGTCTGTGGAACCGGCCGGGCCCTTAGATCTTTGCATTTTTCATAATTGTTCGTAGGGCCGGACTGCGAGTTTAGGCTAATACTAATTAGGGGCCCACCAAATTTGACCACGATTGAGATGAAGGTGTAATAGCAGCCGAACATTTTAACTGTCACTTCGAAGTACCAACACCTGAATGTAGAAGACTAAGACTTGAATTCGAAGGATTGAATGGGCTTGATTAATCGTAGGATTCGTAGGACTGAAAACCATACGATCTGTTTAATTTAATAAAATTATTGATTATTTCGCATTTTCTTCTATTTATGACTTTGACTTGACTTAGCCGGGGGCCCCTTGAATCCACGGGGCCCTGGGCTGAAGTCCAAAAAGCCATATGGTAGATCCAGCCCTGATTGTACGTAGGTATATCGTTTTACAATAACGTAATTGTAATTATTTGTTAATTATGAAAGTAAAATGATAACTGTACATCGGTGTTATGTGACGGCGGTTTTATTTCACTTAATTGACGTAAATTGACGTAAAGTGTTAACTTTTAAATCGTTAAAATCGTTATGTAAACTTAGTACTTATGAAATGTAATATTTTAATGTGTTTTCCCGTTCACTGGACAAAGAGTTCTTTGCCATAGAATGTCAATTGTTACTTTTAGGGTTTATCACCGATTGCTGATAATTCTCTGATAGTTATTATTATTTGATGTTTAGCGTTATTTAAGAGATAAAAGTTACAGATATTTTTTTCTGTTTCACCATAGCTTTTTAGTTTTTTAGATTTTAGCTATGCCCCACAGTTTCACACGCTTTATTTTGAGGAAAAGCTAATTAAAATATTATAATTATAGTCTATACTCTATAGCCTTCCTCGGTAAACAATACAAAATAATTTATGATAACAGATTTTGTGACTGTGATAGCCTATCGTATAGTTTATACATGATATAACTGGCGAGTTAGCCGATTCTTCTCTGCAGAATCTCATCATCAATTACTCCGTATCGGTGGTAGCTTCACTTTGAACTATAATTTATTTATTTAGACAAACATAATTTTAATATTTAAAATGCGTTTCAAAAGAACTTTTGAACCCTACTTGTGTCAAGTAAAATTATTAATTTTGAAAGCTTGTCCTTACAATGTTCCTTCGCTTTATAGGTTCCGTCGGCGTCGCTCACACTCCATCATGGCATGCGATGCATCTTTAACGAGATGAAAATGATCTCTTTAACGCTACGTTGGTTTTCCACAATGAGTGTATAAAAACAGACATACAGTTTTCACTTTCAGGCTAATTTACATGGAAATATTTTATTTTTCTTGTAGTTTAATGCATATTTTTTTAATGAAACTTCTTTAAGCACATGAGGGGTAAAATTTGAGCGACCGCTAACGCGGCAACACAAACGCGGTCATTACTTGGATGGGTGGCCGCCTGGGAACACCGCGTGACGTTGGCTTTTTTTTCAATTAGTTTTTTTTATTTTATTTTAAATTCGTTTTTTTAAAATTAGTTTGCCAAAGAAGTTTCACTTCTGACCTGTGTACTTTATACGCACGCATGTTTTTTACAGTATTCGTATTTGTAATAAAACTGTAGTATGATCAATTCTGTACATTGATGGTACCTATTATGAAAAAAAGTAATTTTTTTCTATCTGCTGTGTTTTCGTATCTTAGTTACTAATAGATAGCTAATAAATGAATTTTTCAGTAATAAATGAATTTGGGCTCCAGCTATGCTATCTCCCTAACATATGACAAAGTAAGAGCGTCAAATAAAGTTGCGCTAAATAGATAGATAGATGGATAAAAACTTTATTTACAATTACACCACATTACATACACAAATAAAAATAAAATAAAATAGAAACATCCCTTTTGCTACTGAGCCTGTACACCATTTTTTATAGGACTAGGACTAGGTTAGCAAAAAAGTATACAGCCCACCTGACAGCATGCGGTTACCGTAGCCTAAAGACGCTTGCAACACCAGAAGCTTCGCAAGCGCGTTGCCGACCCCACTCCTGATTCTTCCCAGGAGCTCTGGCCTTACTCGCCACAAGAACACCACACTGTTTGAGATCAATGTTATTTAGGTGTGATCTTCTGTAAGGTTGAGGTGCTGTCCCAGTCGAGCTGCTCACAGTGGCGTAGCGAAGGGGGTGCAAGAGGGGCCATCATGCCCCGGGCGCTATTCACAAAGTGGCGCCAAATGGTCCGCAAAACTAAAAATTGCTGGACATATTATATGGTTTTCGAATGAGGGAGGCGCTAAAAAGGTATTGTGCCCCGGGCTCGAGAAATGAGAGGGGTGCTAAAAAGGTACTGTGCCCCGGGCGCGAGTTAAGCTCGCTACGCCTCTGGCTGCCCCGAATCTCGAGCAAGACATTTGCTACGACGGAGACAGGAGGAGTTTGTACTTACTTTGTGTTTTAATTCAAATTGCGGTCCTTAAAAGCACCCCTTTCCCATTGATCCAGCACCATTCCATGAAGTTATGATATCTTGCAACCATCGTTGACTACTCTGTTTCCTGATTCTTTTCCTGAACTCATTCCAGTCCTTTTTAGGCCTCGCATTCCATACTTATATTTTTTACCTGTTGGTAAAAAATATAAGTATGGTTTTTACCTGTTGTTTTTTATCTGTTGATCGATTATTATTTGTTCACATTACTAGTACCTAGTACGTAAATAAATGCTTACGTAGAAGCTGGTATTTTGAGCTAGCAGATATTTATTTATACACTATCGTTCTGTCAGAAAATAAGCAAGGTCTGGGGGGCCTGAGATCTTTCTCTATAAATATTATAGATATATAACGACACAGGAGAAGTCACGATAAAGATATAGCTTATAAGAAAGACACAACACAAGTAAGCTCATTCAAGGTGAATTGAATCATTCCCGAGGTTGTGGCTTTTTGTCGAACATTGCTGTGACCAAAAACGTAAAATGTACAAGGTTCTGTATTTGTACTAGATTTCTGAAAGTCTATCTAGGCTAATTAAATACTTAAGTTGCTTAAATTGTACAAAAATGTATATTTTTCTCCTATATGCGGAGTTTCTTGCCGATTCTTCTCTGCAGAATCTACATTCCGAATCGGTGGTAGCTTCACTTTTTAAAACTTTAAAAACTAATAATCATTAATCACTTTATTTGTAAAATGACGATTCGAAAGTGCTCCTGGGGCCTATTTGAATAAAGTTACTTTTGATTTTGATTTTGATTTTATATGGAGAAAGAGCTAGGCCTATGCCCAGCAGTGGGATCTTCCAGCACAGATTAGTAAATAGTATATACTACGTAGGTACTTCCAGGCTGAATTGTGATCGTTTATGTTAGGGTTGCCAACCTCAAATTTAAAAAACCAGGATTTGAAGTTGGAAAAACCAGGACAATTCAGTTTAAAAACAGGACGCATTTAATTAAAATAATCACATTTCTTAATAAAAGTATTTGGATGAAATACGAGTTGAAAACTAGTTACTAAAATCTAAATTGTTTTAGATTTTAGTAACTAGTACTTTTAGTACTAGTTTGTAACAAATTTCTTAAACTTAGATTAGTTGTAGTATCATGATTCAGCCTGTAATATCCCACTGTTGGGCATAGGCCTCTTCCCCATGTAGGAGAAGGATCGGAGCTTAATCCACCACGTTGCTCCAATGCGGGTTGGCGGATATATTCCCTACTATGAGTAACGATCGCTACCAGGCGTACACGATAACAACCGGGACCGACGGCTTAACGTGCTCTCCGAGGCACGGTGGGGAGACCCACAAGGACTGCACCAACACCCAGACCACGGCAAACATCTGTATGGCCAATACAAATGTTGTCGTGTGCGGGGATCGAACCCGCAACCGCTCGCGCAATAGCCAATCTCAATCCATTGCTATGACCGCTGCGCCAACGCGGCGTCATAGTATCATTCTAATATAATAAACTTATTAATTTTTACTATATTTTACTTGCGAGCCGTGAGGCTGCTCGTAGCGTAAAAATTTGAGAAATGGCGCTTGAATTTTAAAATTTAAAAACCCAGGACGCTGCTTAAAAACTATTCAGGACGTCCCAGGACACTACAAAAACTAGGACATGTCCTGGGAAAACAGGACGGTTGGCAACCCTAGTTTATGTAATTAAAAAAAAACACAATATGAAAACAATTATATTTAAAAATAAATAAATAAAATATCATAAAAAAGACATAATACAATTTCATTATAATTATACTACAATATACTTAGTCGAAGTAGACAATAAATTACAAACAAGACAATCATCAATATAATTTTAAAATTATATAAAACATTATTAAAATTCATTAATTAAGAAAGTGTCAATATAGTAAATTATCCAACATAGAATCACAAAAATAGACATTTCAATAAATAACACTTAATCACAACTAAAATTATAAATTAACAGATCGTAAGACGTAGTAGTCATATTCAATGTTTATTAGCAAAAATTAAGCAATAAACTATAATCACGCAATCATTCAATTATTGCTTGATGACAATTTTAGCCAATTGTTTAAAACTACTTATTAGCGACTACTAGTACCTACCTACTAGTTGGGTTAGTATTTTTATTTCTGGTTTTTTTTTTATATGACATCGTTTTTAGACAATAGGTATATGTATATGAAGATTGAGGATATTGCTTATAGGTATTAGGTAGAGTATATATTACACTAGGTACTGTAATTTATACTCTAAGCTTATCGGGCTTAGCAGAAATTTTCTTACAATACCGATTGGTAAAGTATCTCAACCTTACCACAGTCTACAGTTCTACACAGTATTCCAACGAAGTCGTCTAGATAGGGCAATTGCTAGGTGTGGAGGGAAGAGACGCGGGTAGGCGAACCCGGGCTGCATATGCTGCTGCTACCGGAAGAGGTTAGTACAGGGGTTCCCAAAGTGTGCTCCGCGGCGCCCTGGTGCGCCGTAGAAAGTAAAGAGGGGCGCCGCCGTAAGTCGATTCTCTATCATTATCCGAAACCACAAAATATTCGCACGTACCTACATTGTACATCATATATATGTGAAGCTGGATTTCCAGCTGTAGCTGTAATTAAGAACAAATATCGCTCAAGGATGTGGAGCAAGAAATGAGAGTAGCAGTGTCAAGTCTTATTCCCCGCTTTGAAAAACTGTGCGGAGATCACCAAGCTCACCGTCACATTGATTTCGTTGAGTAAATATCGTATTTTATCTTCGCTTTTCTTAAGACTTAAGTCTTTCTTGTTATTGTCTGCTTCAATTCTTTTATAATAAAAAAAATGCAACTTCTCTAATGTAAGTAGATATTTTCATTTTTAACCGACTTCTAAAAAGGAGGAGGTTTCTCAATTCGACCGTAGGTACATACATTTTTTAAATGTGTATTAGCGGATGACTTCGTCGTTTATGAACTGATTATGCTGATTCTTTTTTGTTGCAAAGGAGATATCCCAAGGGTGGTAATGAAAAGGAAACCACGATCTGATGATGGCATCCCAGAAAAATCGAGGGAAACCTTCGAAAATCGTAGCAGCGACTAGTACGTTTGTTAATTTTTTTCGTCTACTTACGTTGTATTACTTGTCGATATAATTGAAGTCGGTTTTTTTCGTTTGCTAGCAAACACAATTATTGTGAACTATCATAATAAGTGCCTATTTCTTTCTACTACATCATCATTCATTCATCATGTATATCTTTTTCAAATAGTTAACTAGGGTAGGGCGCCGTAACAAAATTCTAAATTTGTGAGTGCGCCGCGGGCTGAAAAAGATTGGGAACCCCTGGGTTAGTAGTTCGGGACATGACTTTTGATTTGAAGCATGTTTGGACACTTCTAAATGCCCTCAACACTTACCCGCAAACTTCAGTCAGTCTCGTGAACAAGACGAAATATCGATTTCCGGAAAATAAAAATAAAAAACATAGTTAACCCGTTTTAAATAATTTTAGTAACAGTAACTTGTTTTATTATCCAGACAAAGAAACAAAACTTTAATAACACGTTGCAAACCATGGGGGTCACCAGTTGGGCCTCACTTATGTAGTCGATGGTGTATGGAGCTAGCTTAAACGCGCGTATTTACGAAATTATATTGATGAGTTTTTAATGTACTACCACAGCTATTCTTACAGTTCCTAAGTAAGTATGTTCCTAAGTAAGTATGTCCGACACATTTTTCTAAGACATATTTTCTAAGTTGGCTCGCGGTCACTTGGTGTCCCCACGGCACCAACGGAACAATTGTGTGTCGACTACATGGTGTTCCCCATGGCCCAAGCAGAATAACTAAAAAATCAAGACAGAGTTTAACGTGATAAATATATTTGTTTACAAATCACGTAACGATAATGATGCAATTAACACATTATGTAGCCTCACCTCGAGACAAGAGCGCGTTAAATGTCAAGGATCTGTGGATGAACGTTGTGAATCTTTGACGGTCAATTCAATTATTTCATATCATTAAAACGTTTAGTTAGCAAGTTTTGTTTTCTTGATGATATATACTGATAATAAAAGTGGTTGACAGTTTGGCTAATTAGGTTGTAATTAGGTACATTTTTATTGAAGTGAAACTTCTTTAAGCGCATGAGGGGTAAAATTTGAGAGAAATTGTGACGCGGCAACGTCGGGCGCGGTGAGCTCTTGGATGGGTGACGCCTGTGAACACCGCGTGACGTTGGCTTTTTTTTATTTGTTTTTTTAATTAGTTAGCCAAAGAAGTTTCACTTCTGACATGTGTACTTTGTACGCACGCAATTTTTATTTTAATCAATATATATAAAAGAGATTTCCACCCATTGACTCATCACGATATCTCAGGAACCATAAGGCCTAGAGACTTGAAATTTGGTAGGATTATTCCTTTCGTCAAGTAGAGGTCAGCTAATAACGGATTTTACAAAATTCCACCCACAAGAGGGGGTTGCGGGGGTTAATAACATAAATGGCAAAACAACGTTTGCGGGGTCAGCTAGTAGACCTATATAGGTAGGTCACAGGGCATGTGAAGCTGTCGGTCTCGGTTGTTACCATAGACACCTGCCGGGCTAGCATGCGCACCACGACAAAAGTTTGTCTACCCCTTTTCTCGTATTATCTCTTTATGTCTACAGTAGCTAGCATGCGTGCACGTGATACTCTTCTCGTCACGACAATTGAAGAGATAACAAGAAATTTTAGTTATCTCTACGGGAGCTAACATGACATCGTAATTTTCAAAGACTACGATAAACGAAATACATATATTAATATTATAAATATTATTATATTATCTTTTGTATACCATGGCGTTTCCGTTCCGTTTTGTTTCGGAAAAGAATTATGTCTCTCGTATTGCGCATGCTAGGGTAATCGAGAAAATACTCGATGTAGACATTATCTATCTCTCTCGTCAAGAGAATATCTCGTTGTACGCATGCTAGCCCGGCTGATAGCGTTCTTTACTCGTAGGGAATATATCCGCCAACTGTCGGTGGATTAAACCGCGACCTTTTTTCATGGAAAAAGACGCCTATGTCCAGCAGTGGGATGTTACAGGCTGAACTAGTCGATCAATATACATATGTATTCTGATGTAATGGTGACGAAAATAAATACCTTTTCATATACATTTCATTCTTCAGCCTATCGCAGTCCACTGCTGGACAAAGGCCGACCTAAGTTCGCGGCTCGCGCCAGGCATTATGGCGTGAACTCATGTGTTTTGCCCATAGTCACCACGCTGGGCAGGCGGGTTGGTGACCGCAGGGCTGGCTTTATCGCACCGAAGACGCTGCTGCCCGTCTTCGGCCTGTGTATTTCAAAGCCAGCAGTTGGATGGTATCGGTCAGCTTTTTAAGTTCCAAGGTGGTAGTGGAACTGTGTTATCCCTTAGTCGCCTCTTACGACACCCACTTGAAGATATGGGGTGGCTATATTCTTTACTGCCGTAACCACACATCGCTCGGAGCAATAAAAAATATAGGTACATTTACTTATTAATAACACAAAAATTTAATTGAATTACAGGTTCTATGGCTTTGAGTGGTGTCAGTGGAACGCAGGCTACTTAAAAAGTCACGTAGAATAAAGAAGACACGATCGGACTCAATTAGATTTTGCAGAAAAACTAAATAAGCTTTCATTGTTAAACCTCATTACAAGAATATACCTACGTAAATTTCTAGGTAATACATCTATACTATTACATTTATACTAACCCAATTCAAAAAAGAAGGAATTCTCAATTTGACTGTATTTTGAAGTAAAACTTCTTACGCACGATTTGGGGAGTAAGCTTGCGAATGCGTGACGAAGGCATTACGAAGAGTGTGATCGGGTGAGGCGAACGGAAGTTGAGAGAACTATAAAAGGTAGTGAAGATAGAGAGAGAGTTCCGTTTCGTAAGTGATACTTCAGTCGTGTGGTCTAATTTAATGTGTTACGTCATAAAGTTTTACTGGGAGACTGGGAGTTGGGTTTTGATGATTCCTTATCGGATGGCCCAAATTAAATTTGATGAGATCTGACGGTAGTTTCTGAGTTATTCTTAAGATTATGTCTATTGACTTCAATTACCTTGATGATGTATTTTATTACTTTTCGATTTGATTTGAAGTCAGTTTTTCTTTAACATTTTCAGCAACCAATGAAACAGGCACTTCGCATAGAAAAATAAGTTTTTTTTTTTTTTTACAAGATGCGATAATTTTTACCTGTTTAAATCAAATCTAAATAAAAACTAAACAATTCCTCGTATCCTAAGAACGGAGACGCGCCAAATACTTATTCCATTGTTATAAAAGTAATCATCAGGTCGTCGCACTGCGGTCAACGATTTTTTGCAAGTAGGTAGGTATTCGATGTTTTTTACCTATTGTGACCGCTTGGGACCAATATCCTTGTGTATACCTTTTTTGGGTGATATTTATATTACGGTGTTCCTATGTACTTAATGTATTATACTACATATTGTAGGTTAGTTTAGTCAATGTTTTTACAAGCTTTGATTTAACGAAAGTAACCGACATAGCCCACAGAATCGGCAAGTTGAAGTGGCAGTGGGCTGGCCATCTTTGTCGCAGGACCGATGGCCGTTGGAGCAGACGTGTCCTGGAGTGGAGACCGCGTCTTGGTAAACGCAGTGTAGGACGCCCTCCGGCCCGTTGGACCGACGATCTACGTAAGATTGCTGGTGTAGGCTGGATAAGGATTGCGGAAAACCGGGATGTCTGGCGCGAACTTGGGAAGGCCTATGACCAGCAGTGGACTGCAATAGGCTGAAGTGTGTGTGTTTATGTATGTATGTAGGTATGTATGTATGTGTGTTTGTTCGGGTGAAATCTTGGAACTCAATTTCGGAGCAGATATCTTCAACTAATTGAGCTGAAGTTTTGTATACAAGTTTAATTTGGATGACAATGCATGGTTAACTAGCGTATTCAAATAAAAGCTTGTTTTTTTTAAAAAGGTTTTTTTACTTTTAATTTATTAAGTGCTTTTAATGCTTTGAAAACTTGTTTAAAAATCAAAAGCTGGTATTTGTCGTGTGATCCAATTTAAAGAGCGAGATATTTTTTAGATATATGTAACTAGGTCGGCAAACAAGCGTACGGCTCACCTAATGGTGAGCGATTACCGTAGCTTATAAACGCCTTCAACAGCAGAAACATCGCAAGCGTGTTGTTGATCCTACTCTCAACCCCCCCAGGAGCTCTAGTCACCTTACTCACCACAGGAACACAAAACTGCTTGAAAACAGTCTGATGAGAAGTTTTTAAGTTATCGCTAATAACTTAGGTATATTTTACTATACTTGTGGGCTGTGGCTGTAAAATGAATCGTTTTTAGGGTTCCGTACCTCAAAATGAAAAAACGTCTGTCAAGACTCTTTTTTTCAGGAACGCGTGGAGGTATCAAGCTGATTCATATCAAATACTCAGGTCTACTGCCGGAGCTGTGAAAAAATCAAACTTCTAAGCCAAGGCAATCAAAAGATATAGCCGTTTATGCTGCAAATTTTCGACACTCGCAAGGGAATCAAAACCTACAGGGTACTTCCCGTGAACTCAGAATCTTGAAATTTGGTACGAAGCAACGTCTTATAGTACAGATAAAGGAAAAGTTGCGAAAAGCATACATTTTTAGTTACATCATATCGACTGTCCCTACGTATAATATCGAAATTGAAAAAAGGCATTTTACAGGAGAGCACTTTGAAGTTAATTTTGTGTACAAAATTGTCATTTATTGGACTATCTGCAAATAATTTCAGATATATGCTAAACTTTTATTGACAAGTCAATGTATATGCCCTTTTATCCAAATTTCTTCATAGTTTTTAGAAATGTTAGTTTCAATACTTTAGTACGTTAATCAATTAGCGTGAACAATCGAAACAGGCAGTTTCGATTATTTACTTGGGAAAAATTCCATCAGTCTATCGAATGTGACTCTTTCGATATTTTACGTAGTACATTGTATATTAGTAAATTATCGGAAGTGTCACTTTCGATACAGTACGTCAAAGTATTTTATACGTTTCAATACTTGGCCGGTAAATTCTGAACTGTTAGGTAAGAAAAAATAATGATATTCTTAAATGATTTTAAATAAAACAAAGACGGAAGAAACGCGATGACGAAAGTGGTAGTTTCGTCCTGCTTGCACACTCCTTGTATCCGCGTATAGTAACGAAATTAAACATTCGATTTTTTACGCTGAATGATTTGTTAAGTATCGATATTATACTCATAGAAAATGTGGTTTTATGTGTATTTTATAGCTTTTTCTCTTTTTTGTATGAAAATATACATAAAAAGTAGTTTTTTAGTGCAATAAAAAAAAATCGAAAATTTTCACTTTCGATACTGTACGTAGGGACAGTCGATATAATAAAAATATTTTGAATAATTTTGTTTGTACGGAACCCTCGGTGCGCGATTCCGACTTGCACTTGGCCGGTTTTTTTTGTTTGAAAACAAATTCAGTTATTTTTAGTTTGCTCCAATTTAGTTATTAGAACAGTAAGTGTTGATCTTAATATTACTATTTGTTTGCTGTCAGTTATCTAATTGATAAATTGTCGTAACCGCCTCGAAACGGTCACAGCCGACGACTCGTAATCGGTAACGGTTGAATCTTAATTTATTGCGAAGTCTGACTCATGCTTTGTTTTATAATAACAAATAATAGAAGATAGGTTTTAAAGTAGCATCAATTCTATTGGTCAACGGAAAGTGTAAGAGCAACAAAATTTATCTTACTAGCGAGCCGCCCCGGCTTCGCACGGTGGCAAAAACTATCAGTGTTCCTCTACTATATTATGCATGTCTTATACATATAAACTTTCCTCTGGAATCACTCTATTTACTAAAGAAAACCGCATCAAAATCCGTTGCGTAGTTTTAAAGATCTAAGCATACTGGGTGTATTTTGGAACGCTTTGTAAGATTTAAACCACGTAATAAACTATTTAGATACTATATAATGCATATAACCATTTATCCCAGAAACGTTTTTTTAAGAACATTTTAGGACTTATGTATTATGTGAGGCAGCAATGTATCATACACATTGTGAAGCCGCGCGGGGCGCGGGAGGCGGCGGAACGAAAAGTAAACGTGCGCGCGGCGGCGAGTACGTTTACCTCGTGCCGTTGACCTCTGTCAGCTGATGGCGCGTATGAACGGTTGAAAACAGAAAAAAAAAATTTCTTTTCGCTTTTTTTTCACTTGTATCATGTCAGGTTAAGCCAACACTATCATACCTCTTCGTTTTTCAATGCGTTCCAAATACACCCTGTATAGACAGCGGGAAGAGACTTTGGTTTTATACTATGTAGTTATATCTAGTTCACATTAGACACTGTGGTCTGTTCCTAATGTAGAAAACACAAATACATATACATACAAAGGTATTATTTTTGAATACATAAAACTATTGAGCCCAGATTCGGTGCGGATATTATGACCACAAGCCCCGTAGCACAGAGTAGCACAGGGTCACTGCAAGCAAACTGCGTCATCGCGGCATCGCGATCGGCTAGTTAATTTTTGAATAATTGCCATTTGTAAAATATCTATACTAATATAATTATAAAGCTGAAGAGTTTGTTTGTTTGTTTGTTTGTTTGAACGCGGTAATCTCTGGAACTACTGGGCCGATTTGAAAAATTCTTTCAGTGTTAGCCATTTATCGAGGAAGGCTATAGGCTATGTGTCATCACGCTAAGACCAATAGGAGCGGAGTCCACGCCGACGAAGTCGCGCGCAGAAGCTAGTTTTGTATAACTATGAAAGATTACTAAAAAAATAGAATTATACTAAAGTTTTAATGATTTTAAAAATATTTTAGCATTGTATTATTTATTGTTAAATACATTTTACACACAGGTACAGCAGAGAATATATCAAAACTTGGAGCAGCCTGGTACCTCAAGGACCTCAACCTTACAGAAGATCACAGCTAAATAATACCGTATGCTCCTGGGGAGGGTCATTGGTAGGGGACTGCAATAATGCGTTAGCTTCTGGTATTACAGGCGTCCATAGCCTACGGGCCCTACGGCAGGGGTCACCAATTAGTTTCGCTCGGGGTCCGCTTGAAGAAATGAAATGACCGTCGCGGTCCACACATAATTTTATAGACAAAAATATTTATTAAACAAACGAAATAACAAAGGTATTTTTTACACATTAATGAGAAAAATAACATTTTTTTATTGCGGACTATCTATCTGAAGTTTGAAGTTGCGTGGGATATATTTTTATTAAATTATAGTATAATCTGAAGTGTAAGTTCCTGTGTTCTCGTCATAGATTATACACTTATATACGGGTAGTTCTCGCGGTCCGCACAAAATAGGTCGGCGGTCCGGATGCGGACCGCGGTCCGCCAGTTGACGACCCCTGGCCTACGGTATCCGTATGTTTGTTTACCACGTTTACGGTATAAATTTTTAAGAGCAATATTTTAGAAATCGCCAGCTCTCAGCGCGCACGGCTAGCGCTCCTGTAGCAATTTTCCTCGGTGTCAGTTACGCAAGATGGCCGCCACGTTCCACTCCGTTTGTTGAACGATAAAAAATAATTACACGCTTAATTTCAATAATTAATATTTATGTTATAAAACGGAAGTTTGTCTTTCTTTGTTTCTCTTTGTTCGACTGTTAATGTTAATTAATGAATTAACTAGCTTCAGCCTGTAACATCCCACCCCATTGCTGGGCGTAGGCCTCTTTGCCTATGTATGAGAAGGATTGGAGCTTAGTCTACGACACTGCTCCACTACGGATTGGCGAATATGGGCCTTACATCGTTTCTTAAACTCTAACCTCCAAAAACTTGCTGGATTAGTCAAGTCTTGAGTTTGCACTTACTAGCACAATGAGCGATTAATTTTCATTATATAAATATAGGTAATATAGATTATTATGATTTCACTTGTTCAAACTATGCTTACTTTTTTAATTTTTATAAAACAGCACAACATTTTAATCCTTAAAAAATCAAATAGCAATAAAAATCTTGTATATGTAAATATTGCTTCATTTGTCCATAAGTTTAAGTGCCGATTGAACAAAATATGAAAATGTGTTTGGGTTGTCTGGAAGAAATGGCTACTCAGCCATAAGTCCGCCCATTGTACTTCACTGTTAGTACTTATCTGTAAGCTTTGTTTGTTTATATTTGTGGTGTACAATAAAGTATAAAATAAAATAAAATAAATAAAAATATGAAAATGTTTTGCCGGATAACAATAGATGTTAGATGCTATGTGACGCTGCACATATTTCATGCAAGATATTACTGCTTTTGTAGTAAAACACAGTTTATAATATACCTATTATTTTGAAATAAGTAACTACGGAGTTTCTTGCCGATTCTTCTCGGCAGAATCTATAATCCATTTTTTTGGATCAGTCCCTTTTGGTAAACAAATCCCTGTCAACACGTAATTCTCGTTTTTTCCGCATTTATCACTCACTTTCACAACATATTAGCTTACGGACATTTGTAAAACTCCATTTAATATTTATTTCACTAAAAACAAATATCCATATTCCATTTATCATTATAAACACATAAAATTTACTAAAATACGAATATTGACAGTACAGATAATCAATATTTTTGAATATGACATATCAATTTCTTTTTTTATAAGGCAAATAGGGATGTGGTCATTATATTTTTAGAGGTGAATGAGTATAAGGAATTAATAAAATGAGTGATAAAATAGGCCGTATTCTTTACCTATATTTTAAATTTTCACGAACTATAATTTTTTAATGATCTATAAAACAATGTTACCGTAAAGCGATTGGTTATTAAGTTGTAATATATAAGTATTGTTTTCTTTTCTTTTTTTTCTTTTTTTTGTTGACTGCAAAATATGCTAACAAAATATTATTAATATCAATCTTTAATATTAAAGTGTTTATTGTAAAGGTTTTATTTTATATTATGAATATTTCTGAATATCGTTTTCATCCTGAACATTTTTTTACTCTATCCCATATAATATAAAAGTTAGCACATAGCACTGGCAAAAACAATGTTATCAGTCCTTTTGTTTAGATGTTAGAGCGAGTGCGCATAATGATGTTGTGTGACATATTGATTTTATCATTGTATCACATTGCTGAACTTTAAAAAATAAAGATGGCTATAACAAAAAAGTAATTGACGAAATGGCAGCCCGCAAAAACATAATTGTTTTACGTCTTCCGCCATACCATTACGAATTAAATCCTATTGAACTCATTTGGGCACAAGTAAAAGGTTACATAGGCAAAAATAATAAAAATTTGAAAATGGCAGAAGTCAAGGGGCTCTTAAAAGAAGGCTTAAATCAAATAAGTGCGGTGTCGTGGAGGAAAAGTATTGATCATATCATAAAAGAAAATAAAATGATGCAGCTTGACGGAATTATGGATGCTGCATCAGACGGCCCAGGTTTCTATATCCATGTCTCTGAAAAGTCCTGCGATTCATTAGAAAGTCTGGACAGTGATTAGAAAATAAAGTACCTTATTGGCGTTTTTTTTTGTATTCAAATATTTTCCTTTAATATTTTCATGAATAAACCAGTGACAATATTTTATTTATCTATTCCAGTCAATCCAATTTTTTTAAGCTGTACCTTTACTAATTATTAACAAAATTATTCAATATATTACATATCAGTTTTTGAAATAATATCACCAATATGGTATCGTTAAATATTTTTATGTAAAATGAATTTTACTTATCTATGGATTATTAACCTTTTGAACGCCAAAGTCACATATACGTGTCAAGCACTTGCGAGCTCTGTGCGCCAACGACGTCTATATGTGACAAAAAACTCGGAGCACCAAAATATTAAATAAAATTATTAAAAAAATATTTTTAGTATTTTAATTCAACATCTCTCAAAATAGAATATTCCAGCAACATTTGAGTATAAAAAACCAGTCTTTTAGAGCTACACGTACTGAGAAACATTGAAATAAAAACATGCATTCTTATTCCACGTAAATGATATGTCCTGTACGCCGTTGTCGTCTATAGCAGACCGCTAGTGATGTGACGCAAGAGACACAAATATAAATGTAAGATAAAATTTATATATTATAAATCTAGTTTAACCTCTATAAGACAAAAGTTGTTTAAAATCGTACTAGACTAAAAAACAGATTTGCAACAATCTTTCCATTACAAAGGATTTTTTAAATATATTCTATTTAAATAACAACTTCAATATTTCATTGAACAAATTTCACGTGAATTAAATTATTTTAAACTAATATTATTAGGATTTTTACGAAACTTCTAAAAACGATAGCCAAAAAGAAATGAAATTTTAAAACGCAATATTTGCATAAACTTTTTAAAAACATTCCCACGATTGAAAAAAAAACATTTTTTTCTTTAATTTTTGAGAATTCCATATAATTTATGGTCTCAAAAAAGATTTAAAAAGATTTTTAATGTAATTCTCACCTTTATCGCTGTACATCAAGAGCCATTATTGTTTGAAAGTAAGGAGTTCTGTCAAAATGCAGTACAAAATTTTTTATGACTGGTGCGTCTATTGTCTTCGCACATAGCCGTTATTGCGAGATGTTAAGGAACATTATGACATATTAAATATTTTTATTATAATATTGTATGGTATTGTAGTTTTACTTTGTTAAAGCTGGATTTAATAAATAGTAGGCATATTTAGGTAAGTACTTTAGATTTTTTAAAATGTTGCACTTTTATTACTCCCTTTTCAGTTATTATGTAATAAAAAAATTACAAATTTGAATTCGGTTATTTTTTTTTTAAATTACTTTTCATTTATATATAGATTCGATTCGAAATCGATATAAAGCGTGCGGCACACACAGCACGTCTCTAACATGTCTCTATGGAAGTTTTAAAACCGTAGGTCAGCTGAGCCGTAGTCTTCCAGTTGTGACAATGACGTCATGACGATAAAGAATGGTGTTGTGCTTTACTATGATTTTTTTTGTAATGTTTGTTTTTTATTTATGTTATTGTATGTATATATAACGAGTGCAAGATAATACAAGAAAAATATTGAAAGAATAAACCATCCTAGATTATATAAGTAGTCACTTATTGCATAAAAACCAACATAAACAAGTCACTTTGTGGTACTCGATAACGACTCTTGGCAGCACTATTTTTTTCGTAGGTATTTTTGTTTAATTTATGCCTTGGCGTACAGGGCACGGGAATGGATTTGAGGCGTGGCGCTCAAAAGGTTAATATTGTTCATTCATTTGTTCTTTGTGTCACTTCACTAAACTATACATTACTCTAGCATTACTCTAATTGTCTATGGTCGTAAGTACGCCATATTTGTTTACCAATTGGGACACTTTAAAAAAAATAGAATATACATTCTACATTCCAAATCGGTGGTAACAAAAAAAAATTTGAGCGTAAAAAAAATTTGACGTGATTATTTTGAATAATCACGACAATTTTTTTTTTGGAAAATGACGATTAGAAAGTGCTTTTGAAGCCTATTTGAATAAAGTTGTTTTTGGATTTGACTGTCTTCTACTAACCAGTGGTGGATTTACGCCGTCAGTAGTTTACTAAATTTTTGTCGCCCCTATTGACCTTTGAAATTCGATACCCTGACCTTTATTTTAGGGCGCCTATTTCATAGAACCATAAAACAATGGATTCTAGGAATAATATATTTCGGATAAACTTTTTGTTTAGTTCTCCATTGTTGTACAAAAGTTGTGGACTTGACCATTCATTTTCTGAGATAGCTAAATATTCCCTCATCTGTTAATTAGATGAAACAATTTTTATAGGCTGATTTCAATATTGTGAATTTATAAAAACAACCTCTGCCACCATAAGCCTGCTGCAAATATATATTTTTTAATCTGTTCCCTCTCATGTTAATTACATGTAATAAGCTAAAACCGTTAATATTTAAATTAATAAAATTTAACGTATGCTTTTAATATTTTTTCCCTTATCACAACAATAAGACACAAAATTAGTGAAAACTTTCTATAATTATTAAATTCTGTTAAATATATTTAAATAAAAAAGATGTTAACAATCAACGTATAAAAACAGCAATCATTATAAAAGTAAACAAAGAAAAAAAAGCTTAAATTGGACTATTACAAATTGAGTAAAGAAATGCACTTTCTAAATAAAGTAAGGATATGGATAAAAGATAGGCAGCTGGTAAGGTAAGCGGTCAAAGGCTTCACAAGGATATCGTTTCTGCGTTTTCTTCATATATCTTTCGATACACCGACAAGGGATGTCTTCGTCATCAGAAACATAATCTAATTTGCCCCTTACCTCGTTTTCTTGCATATCTCTTGTTCTTAGTTCATCTAAAAGTAACGGAGTTGGCTTTGTTGTACCTGAAAGAACTTTAAACTTTGCTTTATCATCGCCTTTTAATGTATCTTTACTTATTTCACCTTGTAATGTATGTTGTACAACTTGATTACCATATTTTGTTTTATTATCAGCCTGACATTCAACTGAACATTTAAGAGATGAGACATCTTCTTCTTTAATGAATATTTGTTTGTCATCTTCTCCTATTTCAGAAATGTCTTTAAGGTAAGGTTTTTCTTTATCATTTAGTTGATATGTCTTTCTATCTGTTAGTGTTTGAGACGTGCCTTGATTGTTAGGATTTATAGCAATTGGGCTTGCATTAATTTTGCTGTTTTTATCCTCATATGGAAAATAATAGTGTGATTTTTGACAGCATTTTGGAATATCTTCTAATTCGATTTTATTTTGAGTATTCGTTCGTGTAGTAGCAGCCCCCATATTATAACTGACGTGAGACGGTTGTGTATGTTGTGTCTTTGTGATTGTTTGAGATGTGGCTTGGTTGTTAGGACTTATAGCAATACGGCTTGCATCATCAATATGTTTATACTCTTGTTTATCTCGATGAAAAGAATAGTTTGATTGTTGACAGCATTTTGGAATGTCTTTGAATCCAATATTCTTTTGAGTGTTCGTTTGTGTTGTTACAGCACTTACATTATCAGTAATAAAAGGGGTTTGTTTATACATATTTATGTCTGATGTTTGGGTACCTACGTCTGGATAAGTTCTTTGTAAGGTCAGCCACTGTTTATTATTTGTTATTTTGAATGATGAGTTTTGTGGTGTCTCTGAAATATCTTTCGTTTCAGTATTATCTTCATTATTTCTTGGCGTTGTTTCATTATTAATATATGGTGATATAGTATGCATACTTGTATTTTTCGTTTGAGTACCAACATCAGGATGGCTACTTAAAAGGGAAAACCATTGATCGTTACTCGATTCTTTAAATGATGAACTGTGTGGTCGTTCTTCTGCGAAAATTCTATAACTCGGTGGTTCTTGAATGACAACTCGAGTTTGTCTCCTAGACAAATCGTTGTCATCACTTATTTGTATTTTTGTTGCATTTGTGTCTTGCTCAAATATCTTTCGCTCGCTATGCTTTTCATCGTATTGAGTTCCCTGTGCAGGTTTTTTGATGATATCTTGTTGCAATATTAGTGAATTATTTGACTTTGGACACCCTATGAAGCTTGAACACAATGGCATGTCTTTACTAAATTGATCATAACTATCAAGAGGCCTAAACTCAACTTTTTTAATACTCACACTCTGATTATTTTTGGTTTTATTTTTTAATCTATTTACTAATTCATCTACCATAAAGTTTATGTTCAAGCTCTCTCCTTCCTGCAACGGAGTTTTTTCAAGGAATCTTGATACTTCATTTCTTAATGCATTTTCTGAGCCGTCCATGATATTTTTACTTCTTACCTCTTTTATTTTCTTAACTAAAATATCTCTTTGTTTTCTTCTCTGGTATAATTCTACGTTATCATTGTTTGAAACAATGGGTAAGTCTTGATACCATTCTTCTACTTCCATGTTTAAAAGAACGTCATCTGCTTCTTGATTTAAGGTATTCTCACTCGGAAGCGGTACTTGGTCTAAAATTGCAATTAAATCTGCTTGATAAGTGGCTACATCAATGGCTTTTAACTCATTGGCATGATTTGTTTTTAAATCTTTTACGAAATCATCAACTTGTTTTAACAGTTTATTTTTGTAGATTTCTGAAATAATCTTATCTTCATTTTTAAATTTCGTTACTAGAAGGTAGTCTTCAACAAGTTTTATTATTTGTAAATCTTCATGCAATTTGGTAGAGTTTTGGCTTTGACTATCAGCGATACCTTTTTTCCTTAAGTCAGTAATAACATTTTGTATTAATTTATTCTTAAAAGATGCTTCTTCGTTATCTTTTATTTTATCGTTAATAGAAATAGTCTTTTCGATAAATTCAACTTTTAGTAAATGTCTCTTTGACATTAAATCAGAGGATTCAGGTAGACAATCTAACAAATCATCGATAGCATCATCGAGAAGGTCTTCGTACAAGAAACGGTTAAAGTACGTAGCTGGATCGCAATTCAACTTTGATACTACTTTCCATAAGCCATTGTAAATTCCCATTCGCGCTTTCTCAAGTATACCCTCATCTTCAAAATCTGCTACGTTCATAGGGATTTTTCGTACCCAATTCTGTACAAACTGCTCGTACTCTGCCTCAAGTTGATCATTATCTTTACAGTCATTTAAAACAGTTAAATTTTCTACTTCATTGAGACAACATGATTTGCAAGCACTAGTACATGGCATACTATTCATATTACATTTATCTGACATTTGTGAATTATCGTTAAAAGTGCCTTTAGTTTTTTCGTAGTCTTCATTCTTAGTAGCAGAAAAAGCATTACTGACTCGCGTTTGTTTTTTAACTCCTAGTTCTTCACTACCATGCATAGTTTTGGATATTTCATTAACAATATCATGTTTTGCTGCCGTAGTGTTAATATTGTTTATCCTGTTAGGATATTTGCCACAGCTTCCCTGTAGTTTAGTAAGTACAGGAATAGGTATACGTTTGATCCGATTATTTAAGTCAGGCGCACGCTGCACCGGTTCTAAATTATCTCCAGCTACAAGTTTTTTAATCCATTTGAATATCTGGTATTTTAAATTTTCAATTTCAGCTTCTTCATTTATTTCGTTACACGGATTTAACTCCAAGTATTTAAGTCTTTCGACTATATCATTAGCTAGATTATTTATAGCATCATGTTTTAAATCTTTATCGAGAGATTCAGGTGTATGCATATCATTTAACCATTCATTTATTTGTTGGCATAGCTCATTTTTATATTGTTTTAAATTAGCAGCTATATCTTCTTCTGTAATACTTTTTACTGTGTCTGGTTCTTTATTCACACCATGGCAACATACGTTTGGTAGAATAATAAGCGTGTTCGATCTAACTTTATGAGATTTTGTATTATTCACAAGTGTTTCCTTTAATTTTTTCACAAAAATTTGCGAAAACCTATGAGCCTGTTCTTCTAATATACCATAATCATATAGCATGCACGCAATATCGCTTTCCACAATATCATATTCGATATTTTCTATTTTCAAATATGTCATAAGAATATCCATTAATTCGTCTTCTATATCTTTAACAACTAACTCAGGTATATTTATATCAGAGTTTTGTAATATAACAGTAGTGTATTTTAATACAAAATCTTCTAGCTCTTTATCACGTGGCAGCTCAGGTCCTTTTATCTTTGAACTATTAAAGTGTGTTTCATAATTAGTATTCTTAGAAATATCGATGTCCCATCGTTTTCGGCCGATACGATTGACTTTATCAATTAAAATATCCGCTAATCTATTAATGATTAACGATTTATCACTCGTAGATTCTAGAGTAACAAGTTTCAGTCTTTTTAATATATCAGCTTTCAATTTACCTTTTCTCGCATGTTCTGGTGGCATATTCGCAAACCGTTTCAAATAATTGAAGAAATCGTACTGTATATATTTCCTTTCTTTGTGAGCATCAAATTTATTTGTAACTTTCAAAGGTATAAGGCTTATCCAATCCCTTACTATCTCTTTTAAAGCTTCATCATCTACTACTGGACATTGAGCAACGTCGGCACGAAATATTCTAGCAAAAGTAGGATGATATCTTTCAGTGGTGTATTTTCTATTATCTGGCACATCTGTATTAAATATTTTACTTTCGAGTTTGTTAAAAAATTCTAAGAAAATTTCATTTGATTTGTTTTTACCATGTGTTCGATAAGAACGAGATTTTAAACCACTTGCATGTCGGTACTTCAATAATTCAATTACTTGTAGTCTCTCCTCAGATCGGCAACGTATTTTAGGTTTCTTTCTATGCCTTTTACGACCGCTAAATTCTACTGCACTGGACGCGGTTTGGACTTGAATATCTACAAGGCTTAATTTCGTCTGTATTATTTGTGCTATTTGATGTAAAGACTCTTCTCTATTAGATTTAAGTTTATCTGATTCTATTTCTTTTAATTTTTCATCAGTCTTCGATATTGACGGTGTTATAGGTACAGCTATCTGCAAATATGTTTTATACTTAAGTATAATAAAGATTAAAGTAAAGAACAGCTTCGCCTTTTTAATAGGAATTGTCTTGTTTATATACTAATTGTTATATAACTTTTAGGTAGGCAAAGCTCTTGGTGATGGTCAGTGCACTGTTATGCTTCTGCTGTCCATAAACTACGTTAACTGCTTACCATGAGGTGGGCTATACGCTTTTTGGTCACCCTAATAAAATAAAATAGTGGCTAATCTATACTAATATAAAGCTGAAGAGTTTGTTTGTTTTGGTGTTTGTTTGTTTGTTTGTTTGAACGCGGTAATCTCTGGAAGTACTGGGCCGATTTGAAAATTTTTTTCAGTGTTAGATAGCCCATTTATCGAGGAAGGCTATAGGCTATGTATCATCACGCTAAAACCAATAGGAGCGGAGTCCACGCCGACGAAGTCGCGCGCAGAAGCTAGTTAAAAAAAACCGAGAACACTAAAAACTTAAGCAAACTTTTATATAATATGTAAATTATTTCACATAGTATTTTGTAATCATATTAAAACTTACAGTTCTTTGAGGAGGAACAATCCTTGGTAATGTCATTATTTCCCTCGTCGTCACCTGTACGGTCGCTGCAAGCAGGAAATCCGTTATTATTATTCTCATAAGTAGAACCAATTTGTAACCAATTGAGCAAAATCCTTTTTGATTCGTTAAATTCGAATGGTACCACATTTTAAGAAAAATGATTATGAAGTGTATAAGGTACAATAGCAGTAATGATAATGATAATGATTTATTTATTTTCCCTCACAATCATACATTGAAACCTTATCATATTGATAACAAACTACAATACAAGACAACAACATGATTAGCGAAGGACTGGTGCTCAAAAAAGGTATATAATACCTGTACTATGAGTCACCAGGACCCCCCAAAAGTTAGAAATACAGGATCATATATAGTACTGTGTCAGATTGAGACAGGCCTCGTAGACTAGGTCTACAATAAAATGGAGTAAAGAGAAAAATAAATAAATAAATATAAAAATAAATATATATACAAACACATATCTCGAGTCAGCTTTTTAAATAAATGAGGAGGTTTTCGGTTTCCATATATTATGTAAAAGATTTGAGCCAGTTGGTAATGGTAAACTTACACTTGAGTCTTGGAAGGTGATAGATAGGTATACGAGAGTTAACCCTGTTATACAGAAAGCTCCCCAAGTAATAGTAGTGTCTCCGAGCTAGAGCCGTTGAAACCCTGACAGAGGGACATACCTTGCTCTTACATCTTTTACCTTTGTTTATTGAAGGATCATATGGGAGCTGAGCATGCTTTCTTAGCAAAATATGAGTAATAAACAATTTTCTGACAGACAAGACATTCCATGATTTATAAAGATCGTCGGTCGGATATCTAAATTGAAGTGAAGCTGCTGTTTTTAGGATTGCTCTCTGGGTTCTCTCTAAACCAATAAGGGCAGATTTACACGAACCACCCCACACAGTGATGCAGTATGTAATAAGGGATTGGCAGAGCGCAAAGTAGACAGATTTAATGGTCTTCCGATCCGCAACATGTCTTAAGCATTTGAAAATGTACATGAGTTTCCTTAGTTTAGCCACAAGAGATAAAATATGAGGCTTGAAGGAGAGCACACAGTCAATAATAACCCCCAAGTATCTGATACTAGCAGTGATTCACAATTCCCTTTCTATCTTGCTTGCTCGTACAAAGCTTTAAGCCTTTACCTAATTTATGTTTTATCTGAACCTGTTAATATTTATATATGCCTATTTTTTATTTCTTTATCATACTCCCTCCTTGATAGCCTCAAGACCATGGGACCCTAGGGCTAAAAAGGCCATGCCCTGGGCCCTGAGGCAGCAGTTTGCGAGGGGCAGCTAAAGCTGAGTACGAGGGGTGGCGCAAGCTGAGCATACTTAAGGAATGTGGAAAAATTATAGTATTATAAAAAATTATAAAAATATCAGCTGAAAAAAAATTGCGTGCGTACAAAGTATAAATGTCAGAAGTGAAACTTCTTTGGCAAACTAATTAAAATAAAATTCTGTTCTACTCTACATATTGCTCAATATTTTGAATTCTTCTAATTACCTTGTATTTCCATATTCACAGTATCGGTACTCTGTAAAAGAGATATTTAATAAATACTTCAAATTATTTCTTGTGAATATGAAAATACATTTCATTAATGAATATATTCTGATAAACAAGTAGGTACACAGTCTTACCCATTGCGGTAGAGTCCTTCGTTGTTCGTTTGCAGAAGAGTATCTCTCTCTAGGACTCAATCTTTCCGGACGATTGTCAAGCTGAGAAGAACGACTCATTAAAACTCTTAAAGATTTTTTAAACGTGTTTTTATGCAACGGCAATAAAAAAAAAAAAAAACAAAAAAAAAAAAAAAAAACAAAACAAAAAAAAAACAAAAAAAAAAAAAACAAAAAAAAAACAAAAAAAAAAAAAAATTTATGCAACGGCAATTTCCCAAGGAGGGTTGATGTCAGGCAGGCGGCCGGTCGTAAAAAATAACATGCCAAATCACTTACAACATGAGTCTGCGGAAGAGGAGAACATGTTGTGCCGACCCTATATAAATAGGATAAGGGCAGGGAGATGATGATGATTATGCAACGGCAATAACAATGAGGCGAATTTTTAGGTTATAGCGAAGGAAGCACTAACGAAATAGCATATAGATAAATAAATAATACATATAATATAGAAGACTGACACCGCGTTGGCACAACGGTCACAGCACTGGTTTGTGGCTGTGCGCTGGCAGTTGTGGGTTCGATCCCCGCACATGACAAACATTTGTATTGGCCATACAGAAGTTTGCCGTGGTCTGGGTGTTTGTGCAGTCCTTGTGGGTCTCCCCACAGTGCCTCGGAGAGGACGTTAAGCCGTCGGTCCTGGTTGTTATTATGTAGATAGTGATAGGGTAAATATTTGAAAATGTGCAAATCGCGCGGCGGTTGATAAAGAACGAATACAGCGTTTTTATTTTTACTTTTGTGAATTATTTCTTATGTAAAAAAGTATCCCAAATATGGTGCGATAACTAAAAATCTTATTTATAAATTAAGTTAAGAGATATTACAAATCAAAGTGCCAAAATCTAATTACCATCCGTGTCCCATTTTCCATTTTCAATCAATAATTATCCTAAAAGTGTTAAATCCTTCTTGAAGATTACACTTTTGGTTAAATATTCATAAACTTAAGTTGTTAATGAACACATAAAATCATGCTATAACACGCAAAGAACATAACTTATTAAAAATAAGATCAGTTAAAAAATGTCCATCGATAACCTACTAATTACCATTTCAAAATATTTTGTAATGATTTTTCATATAAAAACTGGAATATTCCAATCCAAAAGTACACAGCCGTGCGGGCGCCAGTCAGGGCTTGGACACCGAGTGCAGTGGTAGTGTCAAAGATCAGTCTTTTTGGCGCTAATTTTGATTATCTCGTCCTCGTAGTGTTTTTGTCAAAATATTTTCTAATCACAATTTATTGTTTTTTAGGTAAGTGATCAATTACATATTTTTGATGACGTGTTTTATGTAGTCCTTTTAGTGACCCCTTTTGGATTTTGAGAATAGAATTAAAATTTTCTAACAAAAAAATGATTTATTTAAGAAAATAGTTGAAATACTACTTACCATCTGTCTCATTACCGGTATTTGTCGTTCGCATAAGCAAATGGTAATTAGTTTTTTAGAAATGGTAATTATGTTAAAATCTATTATTATCTGGTATTATGTTAATTCTCGCCCTCAGATCCGAGAAGAGGTCGAGAAATTTTATGGACAGTTGTACTCGTCCAGCGCACGCAAGCCCGAGCCATGGGACACCGAAGATCCACGTGCACCATTGTTATGTCACAATTCGGAGGACATCCCGGACATCGAAGTAGATATGAGATTAGTGCGGCGCTCAGACAGCTTAAAAATGGGAGCTTTAAAGCCGTTATCCACCGAGGTACCACGCCGGAGGCGTGGTCCAGGAGTGTAGTGGTACTGTTCTTTAAGAGAGGCGATAAGTCTCTGTTAACACATATAATGCCTTGTCAGCCACACATGGCTGACATTTTCCAAACCAATTGGGCCGTGTCAGCCATATGTGGCTGACGGAATATGCTTGTTTTGAAAGCACGATTTTTCGTCGTCAGCCACGTTTTTTATGTTAAACTATATGTAGTATGGTTGACAAGGCCTAGTAAATTATAACTGTAATGATGGCATTGACACTTTTACTTACATTTTGAGAAATATCAAGTTTGTAAGTGGAAGTTTCGAAAACAAAAGAGTGATTACAAAAATAGTTGGTTTTTGCAAATAAAATTTATAGGTAAATGTTTTAATTGCTTTTATTTATATTTAAGTTGGCATTGGCAAAATAATAAATCAATTCTACATCAATCATCATGTTCAAACACGTTTAAACTCAAACATATCTATGGTTTATATTGAAACAGCTGATACAATAGTGTGGCTCATTCGGGCAGTCTTCGCAGTATGTTACCACTCTTTTGGTTTTATTTCGAGCATGAACTCTTCCAAATTGGGCACAGTTTTCTTTATAACACCTAACACAATATTTACGACAGGCAGAGGCCAATCCTTGCCTTTTCTTCAATTCATGCTTTACTCGCCTAGGTCTAGAGGAGGCACTAGTTTCCGGGACTCCTGTATGCACGAGGTAGTCAACCAACGCGGTTCTAAACTGGACGACAGAGAGCTTCTTCTTGGTTGTTAATTTATATAAAATATATGAATTTACAATCGCTGTATTCAATAATAACTCCATCGCCAATCTTTTGGGCCATTTCGTTGTCTTCCGAAGAGGGGTTGTGTAAGAGGACATTTGGTCTGACAGATCAACCGCTGATTTTGCATGATTATAATCTACCACAATCTTCGGTTTAATTTTTTCTTTTCCTTTTTTAGTTATTCTTCTGAAACTTACGGAGTGCTTAGTAGACAGCAGCAGTACATCCCGCTTGTCTTTCCATTTCATAATTGTTATTCCGTCGTCATTTTCTTGAGCTGAGAATTCTCCTGTCTTCAGTTTTGTTTGGACAACTGTTTGAGGTAAACCTCGTCTGTTTTTTCTAAGTGTGCCTATGAGATGAGTTTGTCCCGCTAGTAGTTTTCGTGCCAGATCCAAACTGGTATACCAATTATCTGTGCAAACCGTATGTCCTTTATTTAGATAATCGTCACACAAGGCAAGGACAACATTAGTCGGAGTAGTATTGACATTTTCATAATTTTTGCCAGCATAAACTTGCACTTTTACAGTGTATCCTGGGTTTGAGCACAGCTTAAAAAGTTTTATCCCATATTTGTGTCGCTTATTTTTATTGTATTGCCTAAAAATAACACGGCCACGAAATGGGATTAGACTTTCGTCAACACACATTTCTTGATTAGGTGTATAATGACATTTAAAATTAGCATTTAGCATATCTAATAAGTGTCTAACTTTAAACAATCGGTCCTCCTTATTGTGATTTATTTCATTATTGGCAAAGTGCAACATCCTCAAAATGAGTTCAAATCGATTTCGGCTCATAATGGACTTGACAAATTTCTGTTCAAAACATTTGTTAGTGCTCCAGTACAAAGATAGTTGAGGTAGTTTCACTATCCCCATCCAAATTAAAATGCCAAAGAACCGTTTAATTTCATGGCAATTTGTTGGCATCCATTTCTGCATTCGGTATGATTTTGTTGCACTTTTGTTCAAGGTTTGTAAAGCAAAGCGATTTGTTTCTTCGGCTATGTACTCGAATATACTGTCAGGTACTAGCAATGAATAAAATTCTGCTGGTTTAGCTGAACTCATGCTGGATCGCAATGAAAATGGCTTAAGCCCAGGACATTCAGTATATGGAATAATACTTGGTTGCTTACCCAACGGATTGAACCATACTTCAGTATTTCGTGAGGTTGGTAACACGGGAATCTGATCATCTTCACTGTCGGATAAAATCTGGCGTCGATGATGATTTTTGGTCCGTGCGATTGATACTGTATCATCGAGATCAACGTCAAATACTTGTGTAGCATCACTATTTGATAATGTGTTACATTCTTGATTATACACTGTTAAATCTAATTGCGATAGTTCGTAGTCCAAATCATCATAAAAATCTTCCATTTTTTGTTGAAAATCACAAATCAGTAACTAATAACTTGCTAAATCACTAACTGAACAACTATTTACTGCAGTCTCCTTCGATGCACAGCGACAAATGACGCGCGGGGGGCAAACACAGGCTGCTAAACAATCAAAATGGCGCCGGCGGCGGCGAGCGACGCGTTTGTTTCGCGCGCTTTTGAAATCATATGGCTGACAAAATGGCTGACGCGGCCCCATTGAGAATTTTATTACAGTGGCGCCGCGTCAGCCATATATGGCAGCCACCATTATTTATTTATTTATTTCACTATTACATTATGTAAAATGTAACGAAAATAGTGAATTAAGACATTCCTCACATTCCATGACCGTATTTTACAAAAAAAAAAATACAGTTAGTTCATTTGTTAGTACGGCATTATATGTGTTAAAGAATTACAGGCCGATCTCACTTCTGAGCCACGTCTATAAGCTTTTTTCGAGGGTCGTTACGAATCGTCTCGCCAGAAGACTCGACGAATTTCAACCACCGGAGCAGGTTGGGTTTCGAAATGGCTACAGCACCGTAGACCACATCCATACTGTTTGGCAGATTATTCAAAAGACAGAAGAATATAATCAGATGCTGTGTATGGCATTTGTGGACTACGAGAAAGCCTTCGACTCTGACCAATTTTCCTCCCGCGTGGTGTAAGATAGGGTGATGTCATATCACCGAAACTGTTTACCACTGCGCTGGAGGATGTCTTTATGACCTTGGATTGGGGGGAACGAGGCATCAACGTCAACGGCGAATACGTCTCTCACCTTCGTTTTGCCGACGATATCGTCATCTTTGCGGAGACATTGGATGAACTAGGCCAAATGCTGGCCAGCCTAAACGATTCCTCTGGACGAGTCGGTCTCGGTATGAACTTGGACAAAACGAAAGCTATGTTTAACAACCAAGTCATACCGAGACCGATATCGGTAGATGGTACCCTTCTCGAAGTTCCCTTATCCAAATAGGCCGCAACAACTTCGAGAAGCAGGCTGATTGGAGGATTCGGTTGGACTGAATAGCGTTTGGCAGGCTTCGTCAAGTCTTCACTTCGACGATTCTGCAATGCTTGAAAACAAAAGTCTTCGAACAGTGCGTCCTGCCTGTTTTAACATACGGAGCCGAGACGTGGACACTGACGAAGGGACTGGTCCACAAGTTTAAAGTCGCTCAACGTGCAATGGAACGGGCTATACTTGGGGTTTCTCTCAAAGATAGAAATAGAAATGAGGCTATCCGCGAGAGAACGAAAGTAACTGCATAGCCCACAGAATTAACAAGTTGAATTGGCAGTGGGGTGGTCATTTGTGTCGCAGGACCGATGGCCGTTGGAGCAGACGTGTCCTGGAGTGGAGACCGCGTCTTGGCAAACGCAGTGTGGGACGTCCTCCGGCCCGTTGGACCGACGATCTACGATGAGGATTGCGGAAAACCGGGATGTCTGGCGCGAACTTGGGGAGGCCTATGTCCAGTAGTGTACTGCAATAGGCTGATGTGATGATGTTGTGATGACTGAGGTATCATATAATATGGTACAACGTTTCTAATGCTTTAATAATTACTATAGTAATAATATTGATCTCAAACTTTAACTTTGCCTACGTTTTTGTAATGATTGTTTAGTAACTGATTTTCATAATTGTTATTATAGAAAAGTAACTTTTATTTTTGTTTTAGTAACTGTTTTTCATTTCAATAAAGCTTTTATATCTTAATATTAACTCTTTTTTATTTTTTTCATAATTACCATTCGAAAACTACTCATTACACTGTAAGTGACCTAATTACCAATTGTCCATATTTATCACTACCGTTCGTATGAATTTTGAATTGTCTATTATACAAAAAGTATATATTTTAGGACATGCCCTTCGATACTATTTTAAAAAGAAAGTCCCTGAGATTACAAAAATCATATAAAGAATCATTTTCATCACATTTTTTTCTTAATCTCCATAACTATGCCAATATGCACATTTTCAAATATTTACCCGATAGCGATATCCGCCAACCCGCAATGAAGCGGCATGGTGGATTTTTGATCCTTCTTCTACATGGGGAAAGAGGCCTTTGCCCAGCAGTGAGTAATTATAGACTGAAGTGTATAACAAGACTAGGGGCGGGAATCGAAACCACAACCCGCGAAGCAGAGAGCAGGGTCACTGCACACTACGTCAGTGGCCTTGTCAAACGATTAGTTAAACATCGAAAAATCTTACAGCTGGTGATAAGCTCCGCATGCTTTCCCTAACTTTCCTCGAGACATCCCTGAGATACCTAACGTCGTTAGTCTTACAAAACGTTGGTCTCCTAGAAGATTCCATAGCTTCTACTTCAGCTGAATTTTGTCTGAATATTTCACGCGTAGGCGATTCTTCACATCTGAAAAATTCACCTTTTTAACGTGAGCAAAGAAGAGCTAATGATTATATTAAAGTTAAAAAATAATTTGGTAAGTCCTAGCTACCAGATCGCACTAATCTCCTTATCAATCTGGGGTATTGATCAGACAAATATAAAATCGTTGGGCGTAGTGTATCCAGAGTAAACATTATGATAGAAATTTCACGCGCAAGCAAGCAGTAACCACATTAGGTGGAACTGTCTGCTAGTTTGGCAAAAATATAAAAATAATTCAACTGCGTGTCTAGGCTATTTGATTACAAAATTGTTAAACAGATTTATAATCACTTTATCAAGTTATTTTCATAATAATTGTGTTTGCTCGCAAACGAAAAAAAACCGACTTCAATTACATCGACAAGTAACAAACAAACGTAGGTTACAACGTACAAAAAGTTGTGATCAGATTTCGATTAAATTTAAATTTAACCAGATGATAAACATCAGCTTTCGATTAAATTAAAAATCATCAAAATCGGTGAACCCAGTAAAAAGGTGTGAGGTATAATACAATGTGGGTCGACGAAAAAATTGTCAAGTAAAAACGCATTATTAGATATAACTCGAAAAGTACCCTACTTGTTAGATCTCAAATAAATTTAAATGGGACCAAATGACATGCACTTGCTTTCGATTAAAACAAAAATCCTCGAAATCGGTCCACCCATTCAAAAGTTCTGAGGTAACATACAACATAAAAAAATACAGTCAAATTCAGAACCTCCTTTTTTGGAAGTCGGTTAAAATATATAGCAAGGAATTATAATAGAAACAATACTAACCTCTTCGGTCTGATAACAACTTCTGGTTGGTATTCTCTTTTCAGCTTCCCGTGTAGGGACGGGCAGTAGAATACGATTTCCTACGGCCCGGCAAGAAGGCCTGTCGTAAGAGCCGACAAAATTCTTGCGGTGGTAGGCTTCGGCCGTGGCTTGATTACCACCCTCTGGGTAGAGTCGCGCCGCCAAACGGCAACCGCCGTGTTCCGGGGCGGGTCCCAGAGCAGCCATTTGGGGGATGTGTCTGGGTAGTTGTGGCACTCTATGTGACCGATTCTGTCTGCCCATCACTGCCGCATCGGGTGCCTGGCTTCGGAGGGTAGCGGGATCCGAGGCACGGTGCCGCCGCTGGCCGACCGTAGGAAGTTGGGGGCCCAAGTAGTAGGATAGCCACCTGTGAAAGGCTGCCCCGCCACCTGACGAAAAATCCCAGAATGATCTACCTTGCCGGTTGGCGACCGGAAGGGAGGACCAGGTAGCCATTCTGGGGGGGCTCGGGCGTCCCCGCGGTCTCCGCGTCAGGCTCCCTCCGTGCGGCGGTGTTGAGTTCGACACCTGGTAGGTAGGGTGCCGCCTCGCCCAGTTCGCGTTCCCCAGCACCTATTCACTCCCTATGAGAGCACAGAAGAGAAAAAGAAGATATACACAGCGGCTGCACGTCCTCCCATTGAAAGTGCACCTCTCTAACATCCGAGGCCTGCACTCTAATCTCGAATCTGTCCACCACCACCTAGAAACAGAAAAACCGCAGCTGCTGTTCCTCACTGAGACGCAGATCAGATGTCCGGCTGACACGGCGTACCTCAGCTACCCCGGGTATTCTCTGGAGCACAGGTTCATACCTCGTGCCGGAGTCTGTGTGTACGCCCGTGATGACATTTGCATCAAGCGTCTCAAGCACCTTGAGACATCCAGTTACTCCATCCTATGGGTTCTGATGGACACAGGACAGGAGAAAATCCTGTATGCCTGTGTCTACCGTTCGCACAGTGGAGACGTGGAAACAACTCAGTTATGTGACCATCTTACCTTAACGGCGGATGAGGCTCGAGAGCGTTACCCTTCGGCACAGTTAGTCATCCTGGGGGACTTCAACGCCCACCACCAGGAGTGGCTGTACCCATACCAGGTGACCGACCATGCTGGGAGAGAAGTACGTAAACTAGCCTTGACGCTAGACCTCACCCAGCTTGTAAATTGTGCTACCAGGATACCAGACGTAGACTCTCATACCGCCAACTGCTTAGACCTGCTCTTAACAACTGATCCAGACAGATACTCAATAACAGTTTCTGCACCACTGGGTACTTCTGACCACTGTCTGGTAAAGACTATATCCGTTTGTTCCCCACCCGAAGAAGCCCCATGTGGCCCAAGACGTGTGTGGCGTTACAAGGCAGCAGATTGGGATGAGATGCGTCACTTTTTCTCGTCCTATCCTTGGCGAGAGGTATGCTTTTCTTCTGATGATCCGTCGAGCTGTGCTGAAGCCATTACGTCGGTTATACGCCAGGGGATGGAATATTTTATACCATACTCTGACGTAGCGACGAATGGAAAAACTCGCCCGTGGTTTGATACGGACTGCTATCGTGCAGAAGCCGAAAAGCGGATGGCATACACTGCATGGGCTGAAGCCCGGGCGCATAAGTCTCCGAATTCTCGGAATTTGAAGAAAGCTTTTAACCAAGCCGCCAAGACATGTAAAAGGACGTTACGCAGGGCTAGATTCAACCATATCAGCCGCATTGGGGCCAAACTAGCTTCTTACCCTTCTGGGAGCAAAGCGTTTTGGTCCCTGGCAAAAGTCGTTGAATCTAACTTTTGTCGGCCGTCACTTCCACCATTGCTGAGGACTGATGGATCACTGGCCCATTCTGCAAAAGAGAAAGCGGATTTATTTGCATCTCTTTTTGCTGAGAACTCGCGTCTGGATGTTGCAGGAAAAGCTCCACCAATCTCAACTCGTGCTGACTGCATTATGGCAGAAGTACGCATACGCCAAAAAGAGATCCTTAAAATCCTGCAAACTCTAGACGTGAACAAGGCCAGCGGACCTGATGATATACCAGCGATAGTCCTGCGTACATGTGCCCCTGAGTTGTCTCCACCTCTTACACGCCTGTACCGCCTGTCACTTAAGACTGGCAAAGTGCCGAAGTCTTGGAAGCTTGCCAATGTACAGCCTGTGCCCAAAAAAGGTAGTCGTGCAGACCCTGTCAATTACCGTCCCATCTCGGTCACGTCCATACTCTGTAAGACTATGGAACGTGCACTAAACAACAAACTCCTGGCCCACTTGGAAGGTAACGATCTCCTCAGCGACCGGCAGTACGGTTTCCGCCAAGATCGTTCAACTGGGGACCTTCTAGTGTATGCCACACATATATGGAGTGAGGCCATCGACAAACACGGTGAAGCACTTGCCGTGTCTCTCGATATCTCGAAGGCCTTTGACAGGGTTTGGCACGCGAGCCTTATAAGCAAGCTTCCTTCATATGGTATTCCACCTAGCCTTTGCACTTGGATTTCTGACTTCCTGAGCGAACGTTCAATACGAGTTGTGCTTGACGGGTACTCGTCGGACCAAAAAGCTATCGACTCCGGTGTTCCTCAGGGATCAGTCCTGTCCGCTACCCTCTTTCTGTTGCATATTAACGATCTGCTCGTCCCCGGTACCTTTGGGTATGCTGACGACAGCACAGTGACGGACAGATACTTTTCGAGTGCAAAGGCTAGTAAGGATGTTATCCAGTCTTGTCGAGAGGATATGGTCAGCCGCTTGAACGTCGCCCTCCAGGCAGTCTCCGATTGGGGCGATGCCAATCTGGTCACGTTCAACGCTACAAAAACACAGGCGTGTGTGTTCTCATCTAAACGGAGCCCTTTACACCTGGCTCCGACTTTCCGGAATGTTTCTGTAGAAATTACCGACTCCCTACAGCTCCTCGGTGTAGAGCTATCGTCCAATCTGAACTTTGGGCAGCACATCGAGTCCAAAGCAAAAACTGCAGCAAAAAAACTTGGTATTCTCTCTAAGGTCAGGCGATACTTCACTCCAGAACAGCTGCTTCAGCTATATCAAGCACAAGTTCGGACTTGTATGGAGTATTGCTGCCATCTTTGGGATGGATCCGCCAAATACCAACTGGCAACTTTGGACTCGGTGGAAAAACGAGCTAAGAGACTCATAGGTGACCCTACTCTGACAGACACCAAGTTGCAGAGTCTCGATCATCGGCGTAGGGTAGCTCGTCTGTCGGTGTTCTACAGAATATATTTCGGAGAGTGTGCGAAGGAATTGCACGATCTAATTCCCCCAACAACCTTCCGCCATCGGGACACTAGGCGCGGTCGATCGTTCCATCCTTATGTCATTGATATGCCACCTACGCGTACAAAACGCTTTGCCAATACTTTTTTTATGCGCACGGCTAAGGAATGGAACTCATTGCCCGCGTCTGTGTTTCCCGAACGATACAATCTGGGAGTCTTCAAGGCCAGAGTGAATAGGCTGTTATTAGGCAGGCATGCTCCACCTTCGACCGCATCGTCACTTAACATCAGGTGAGATTGCGGTCAAATACCTGTCTATTAGCCATAAAAAAAAAAAAAAAAAAAAAGCTTCTCTACGCTCGTGTGTCTGGAAGACTCCGCACCCACACAAAACGTCTGATTGGACATGCGTGATTCTGTGTTGCGAGTCGGCGATGCGTTTCTGTTCTTGCAAGCTAAATTGGCAAAAAATAATGGAAATCCCAATTAGGGTCAGGCAGGCGGCCGGCACCTTTTACAACATGAGTTCCATGAGAAATCATGTTGTGCCGACCCTACGTAAGTGGAATAAGGGCAGGGAGATGATGTATTGAAACAAAAACTTAAGAAATTCGTAAAAAATTATGTTATCGGTCGATTTCAACGAAAAATATTAAAAAAAAATATACTCTTAAAAATTAAATTAAAATTATAATAGATATTGTACAATATACCAATTACTCTCTCTCTCTCTCTCTCTCTCTCTCTCTCTCTCTCTCTCTCTCTCTCTCTCGTTTTATCAGCTAAATAACTCGCAGTGGATGAGCTTTTTTTTATGTAACTAGGTCGGCAAACAAGCGTACGGCTCACCTGATGGTAAGACCGTAGCCTATATAGACGCCCGCAACACCAGAAGCGTCGCAAGCGCGTTGCCGACCCTATCCCCAATCCCCCCAGGAGCTCTTGCTCCTGAGCTTTGTGGATAAAGCTCCAAGCCTTCTCATACATGGAGAGAGAGGCAGTCCAGCAGTGCGATGTTACGAACTCAATCAAACAATGTACAAAATTTACGAAATCTCTTATTATAGCAGACAAGCTAAAAAAACTTCTGCTTACCATTTTTAGCTTGAGTGAAATTGATCAATCTCTCGACAATCTCTGAGGACCGGTCTTGAGATATATTGGGATACTTCCTGAGTGACGTGGCAAATGAGTCCGGTTGGAGCGACGGGCGGGGGCTGAAGACAGACCCTGTAAAGAATTTTTTTCATTTGAAATGTCGTCTTCACTTCTCTTACAAAATATTTATAAGTCTTATCTAGACACAAATGTTCATAAAAATAAGAATTGTCAAAATCGGTAAATAATTAATCACGCAAGATATAAATTTTAATATAAGTACTTAGATATGTGATCGTTTAAGTGTGAGGCGTTTATATTATATACTAGCTGCTGTGCCTGCAACTTCGTCCGCGTGGAATTCAACAAAAAAGTTATTTTTCAGTTCGCAGTTATATAAAAAAAATTGAAATAAAAGTAGCCTAAGTTACACATTATTACATCAGTGAAAGTCCGGTCAAAATCGGTCCAGCCGTTATAGAGATTAGCCGGAACAAACAGACAGACAGACAAAAATTGTAAAAAATGTCATTTTGGTATACATATGTATACCGTGTATAATTCCATATGCATTTAGTAAAAAGCGGTTATTTTAATATTACACACAGACATAGCTGGGCATCGTTAATCAAATAGTTAACTTCGTTAATCGTTAATCCGCTACAAAAAAAGTTAGCTTCGTTAAACGTTAAAGCGTTACATTTCGGAAGAATTAACGCAAGTTAACGTTAATCGTTAATCCGTTAATATTTGTAAAATTGCATTTTTATATCGTTCAGTTAGTGAACTAATAAAACCTGTTGGTTTAGGTTCTGGAAGTTAGCAGTCTAGGAAGTAGGAACAAAACAAAATACTTGTATAATTCAAATTTGTGATTTAATCGTCGACGCCGCGTTGGCGCAGCGGTCACAGCACTGGATTGCAATTGGCTGTTGCGCGGGCAGTTGCGGGTTCGGTCCCCGCACACGACAACATTTGTATTGGCCATACAGATGTTTGCCGTGGTCTGGGTGTTTGTGCAGTCCTTGTGGGTCTCCCCACCGTGCCTCGGAGAGCACGTTAAGCCGTCGCACAGTGGAATATTTGGGTCCTTTTTTGATCAAAAATCTATAACTTCGTAAATATTATAGAGAGAACTATCAAATTTTGTTTTAAAATAAAGTAATATATATAGATTCATATCAATGAAGTTACGTTGTTTTGGTTTCACGCGTTCTTTTTTTTTTTTAATAAATAAAAGTCACAATCCGTTAAAATGGCATATACATATGTGTTTTTATTTCGATACATTTTGTGTAATATTTCTTAAAACTAGTTATACAATAAAGAAGACTAATATTGAATAATAATTATGAATGGTTAATTAGCAATATATAGATATAATAAATTAGACCATTGCTTTTAGCCTTTGAAAATTGTAAAAAGTGAAAACAAAATATAGGTAGTAGGATGAAACTCATTGGAAAAGGAAGATAATACAACGAAAATGAAAGGAAAAATAAATTACAGGCGATCTGAGGTCGGGAAGTGGTAGGGAGGGGGGGTTTTAGGGTAAAAAGCAGTTCAGGTACACCGCTGCCAGTAGCTGCAATCCCGAACGATTCCCCGATGCTCAGCTGTCGACCCTGTACCTGTTGTATTCTTCTTTTAACCAGATTAGGATTACTGCTACTTGTGCTCTCAATGAGTTCTCTTTTTTATCTTGCCCCGGTTAGAGCCCGCCTTAACAATCTCTTCAAACTGTACGTATTGTGACTCATGTACCCTTCTTACATGTCAGGGCCGGATCTACCATATGGCTTTTTGGGCTTCAGCCCAGGGCCCCGTGGTTTCAAGGGGCCCCCAGCTAAGTCAATTCACAGTCAAAAATAGACGACAATGCGAAAGAATCAATAATTTTATAATTCTTTATTATTATATTACTTCGAACTGACGCTAAAATGTTCTGCTGCCATTATAATTCATCTCAATCGTGGTCAAATTTGGTGGGCCCCTAATTAGTATTAGCCTAGGGCCCCTAATTAGTATTAGCCCAGGGCCCCCTGACCTCACTGTCCGGCACTGTTACATGTTGTTTCAAATTATTCAAGCTTGATACATGAACTTTTATTTTGGTGTCTTTCGGCAAGCATCGCTTACACGCAAAAAGTATTTGCTGGCCCGATCTGGATATAAAATCCACATACTCAGTCAAATGTGGCCATGGATTCTCATCAGGACCGCTGGAATCCGATTTCATGTCTTCCATGATATAGTTTTAATTACTACCTACACTGCACAGTACACTTTTTCTACCTAACTAAATTACACTGCACTTTTCTTTATTAACGCGCAAATGATCACTGACAGTAATTTTATAATTTATAATAAGAATAACAACAGGTACTCGTCACTCTAAGCACCGGCGCTAAGTAATGGAATGATTAAACGAAACACAACTCTTCGCAATTCGTTTCTCACTCACACGCGCCGGCAAAATATCTCTACTTCTCTAGTTTTGTTTTGTTTCACTCGCTGCCACGCGCCAGACGGCACTTGTCGTTTCATACTTGTCTGAACCTGTTTTTCGCGCCGCGCTGCGGTTCTGTGCGGTAAATAGTAGGCATTGGATTAACGATTAACGGACTTCTGCGTATATTAACGGAAGTTAACGTGTCCGTTAACATTTTTAAAAATTAACTTAAAAGTTAAATCGTTAATCAAAATGTTAACTTCGTTAATTAACGATTAACGGATTAACGAGTTAATGCCCAGCTATGCACACAGACACTCGCAATTTTTTT
This sequence comes from Melitaea athalia, assembly GCA_905220545.2. NCBI lineage: Eukaryota > Metazoa > Arthropoda > Insecta > Lepidoptera > Nymphalidae > Melitaea > Melitaea athalia. The sequence goes on along the minus strand of HG992205.1, from coordinate 494,212 downwards.
TATTTGTATAGATTATATATTTATTTATATCGTTTGGTGTTTTCCAGAAAAACTCGCAAGAAACTCATGATCGAAACCCTGTACCTTTGAATTTGTAAATTATAGCTTCTGGGGGGAATTGGGGATAGGGTCGGCAACGCGTTTGCGATGCTTCTGGTGTTGCACGCGTATAAGCTACGGTAATCGGTAACCATCGGATGAGGTATACCTACGGTTTTTTGCCGACCTAGTTATATACCTAGAAAAAAAACCATCTCTTTCAAAACTTCGAAATTATGGGAAATTCCACATCTGTAAGAGTATTTAGTTCTAGGGAAATCCAAATACTAGTAAACATACCTACACATAATTATATTAGGGCACTTAAAACGTCTTAATTCGTAGTCATTGATATCAGATCGAATTTGATATTATTATTTAGTTTTTATATAATGTAGTTTTACATCTGCTTCTTAGCAAAATATCTTAAAATCAATACCTCTATCAGGCCAACACATAGCGCCCCTGTATTCTGAAGTCTTCATTGGGTAGCAATGGCTTTCCCCACTGCCCTGACCGCCGATCATGAAGTTACCGTGACCTAAGACGCAGCTTGAGTTAAATTAAGATAGATTAATTATAATCTATGAGCTGGTTTAACAGCAGCAAGGCAGCAAATACTTGTATCTAAGTTGGAGTAGCAAAGTATGTCTACAATCCTAGACCCTAGTTGTCAGTTTTTGGTAGTTCCCAAACACACGAATTGTGGTAATGACTAATGACTTGTGGTAGGTAAATACTTGTATAAAATATAAATATATTATATCACGATTCAGCCCGTAATATCCCACTGTTGGGCATAGACCTCTTCCCCATGTAGGAGAAGGATCGGAGCTTAATCCACCACGCTGCTCCAATGCGGGTTGGCGGATATTCCCTACTATGAGTAACGATCGCTATCAGATGTACATGATAACAACCGGGACCGACGGCTTAACGTGCTCTCCGAGGCACGGTGGGGAGACCCACAAGGACTGCACAAACACCCAGACCACGGCAAACATCTGTATGGCCAATACAAATGTTGTCGTGTGCGGGGATCGAACCCGCAACCGCCCGCGCAACAGTCAATCGCAATCCAGTGCTGTAACCGCTGCGCCAACGCGGCATATTATATATTAAAAATGAATTTTCGAATGGGCCATTTTTTCGTTCATGTATTAAATTTTTAGGTTTTTATCGAGGGAAAAAAAAATACGCAAAAGTATTTATACTTCAGACATTTCATAGCTAACAATAGGACATAGAATCTGTTAGGTCAGCTAGTACTATAATAAAATAAGTAATGCACCAGGACATATCTCAGGCCTCTGTGGCGGGAATTCGGTCACTTCATCCGGCGGAGACGTAGGAGTGTAGTGGCAGTGCATCATCTGTGAAATAATTCACAGAATTAGCCTATTTTTTTAATCGTAGTTTCTTCGAATTTTTTTATAATACTACTACTACTTAAAGAAAAAAACTTTAATACTGGTTTATACGCCGCGTTGGCGCAACGGTCACAGCACTGGTTTGTGGCTGTTGCGTTGGCGGTTGCGGGTTCGATCCACGCACATGACAAACATTTGTATTGGTCATACATATGTTTGCCGTGGTCTGAGTGTTTTTTGTGTAGGCCTTGTCGATCTACCCACCGAGCCTCGGAGAGCACGTTAAGCCGTCGGTCCCGGTTGTTATTATGTACACCTGATAGCGATCGTTATTCACAGTAGGGAATATATCCGGCAACCCGCAGTGGAGCAGCGTGGTGGATTAAGCTCTGATCCTTCTCCTATATGTGAAAAGAGGCCTATCGGCTGTAGGTGGTCTATTAGCGGGACACCAATTTTCAGCTGGTATGGTTAAGCGTTTACTAAGTCGCTGCATGTTTATCACCTTGTATGTGCTGGTGTATCGCCCGTCAGTGGCCTGCACGCCACTCTCTCGCCGCGCGACGTTACTCGCGCACTGTGACGCGGTGGCGTAGCAACGTCTTCCGTCTCCGTTAGTTCTCGGGACCGGATGTGAATCTGAAACAAATGTAATTGTTTGTTCTTAAACAAAGTAAAAACCAACTTCAATGAACATCGATAAATACAGTAGGTACCTACTATAGACATTATTATGGATAATTCAAAAACTATTTGTCACATGACATGTATCAGATTTTGACTAAATAAAGTATCCTCAAAATCGGTATACCCAGTAAAAACTGATGTAGTAAAACACGGCACACATACCTACATACGGTCGAATTGATAAACTCCTCGGTTTTTTTTTTGTAATCGATTAAATCATTGACTTGATTGATTGCTGTGTTGTAGTAAACAATCACCAAGGTGAGACCAAGCATTCATTGGTCAGCAATATAAACAGCGTGGGCGTACCCAGAATTTTGTAAAAGTGGGGCCAAAATAAAATGTAAAGTTTGATACGTAGTACCTACTAACATTTTTTTATGTACTGTAACTTTTCATTTACTTTCACTATCTAAACTACTTCAATAACATACACCTAGAGTTTAATTATTAAAATCTTCTCAAAATCTAAAATAGCTATTATTATTAGTTTCGAGTTAGGATGGGGCAAATAGAGTACGCTCATGGAAGTAAGTAGCATACAATTCTCTGGTAGCAGAGTGAACTGTCTTCCAGAGTCGAGCAGAGTCACAGCAAGTCCTGAACCCTGGAGCCCGCGTACCACCGCCACCATGCCCTCACCGTCCATCGCTACCACTAATGCGGCAGGGGAATGTGCTGAAAATAATAATAGTAATAAATAAATAAATATCTTATAACATATACACACGGTCGTCTATTCCTATGGTAAGTAACTTAATGCTTGTGTTACAAGTAACAGCCGACTGTTATAATTTTTTTTTATAAATATACATAGAAATATATAAATATATAAATACAACTCCTTCCTCCGATCCTTCTCCTAGATGGAGAAGAGGCCTATGCCCAACAGTGAGATATTACAGGCTGAATCGTGATCGTGTGTGTGTGATAAATACAATTATTACACCCAGACTCAGGTAGGAATCGAACCCGCAACCCGCGGAGCAGAAAGCGGATCATTTTCCTACATGGGGAGAGAGGCCTATGCTCAGCAGTTGGGTATTACAGGCTGAAGCTTAATTTTAGATAACTTTATTTTTGTATATAACTAGATTGCCCGGTAAACTGCGTACCTTAATATTTCTTTCACTTGATATGTAAATTTTTAAAATTTTCTTTTGTAGAAACTTCGTTTTGACAATAGCTAACACATGAAAAAAGAGTGCACTAGTTTTGATCTAAGAGACGTGGAAGAGCGACCTTCACCGATCTGATAACTCGATGAGACATATTTTTTTATCAAATATAATTTATAAATAAATATGCCTATGATAACTTGCCTATCGAAAAGTGGTCATAACTACTTTTAATTTAATTAATTTTAATCAATTTTTTTCATCACCTTCACTCATATGATAACCGAATGAGTTTTATCTCAATTGATAGTTTTTAATACACAGAATATGCCTAGGTAGGCTTGCCTACTTATTTTTGGTCATGGCTACCTGGCAAGTAGATTCACATCTACTTACTACAGGTAGGTCAATATATACCTATATTCGATACTACATCGATCTGTTCGAATCGAAATTGATATCATAGGTAAGATATTGTAATTACAAAACCAATCATAGAAAAGCCTATAGGCTTGCCTGCAAAAACTAAAAAAACAAAAACAAAATAGCTATGACCACTTTTCGATAGGCAAGTTTTCATAGGCATATTTGTTTATAAATTATACATATTTGATAAAAAATATGTTTCATCGAGTTATCAGATCGGTGAAGGTCGATGTTCCACGTCTCCCCTAGTATTTGGTGAAGTCATTCGGAAGTTATACGCATTCTTACATCAAAAAAGTAATATTGATGTTGTAATCAATAAACTAACAGTCATTTTAATCAAACGGGACGAAGAGTAAATCAAGTCGGGCCGATAGCAGCCCTTCCAATCTTCAATGTTGGGTAAAGACCTGCAAATTCAATCAGAATTATGTGTACAGCTTGCTTTATTAAAGAGAATATGACAATCTAGACTACTAGAAATACAACAATCCGAAGGCGATCAGCCTCAGCCGCTCCTCTGCGCATTCGTTCACGCCACGTTCACGCGCTTTCGCACGGCAGGCGCGGGTTGCCCTCCTCCGCGCCGGAGCCAACATTATTATAATCTGGTAGGTAAAATTTTTTTTGTAACGGAATTATGTCGATAAACGGTCTAATTTTGAAGTTAGATAGGTTAGGGTTTTTCTTTTTTTATACCTGACCATGGTTAGGTTTACTATACTAAAAAAAAGGTTAGGTTAAACTTTAACCATGGTTAGGTAAGGTTTACTATATTAAAAAAAGTTACGTTAGGTTAGGTTAAATTATATGGTTATCTCCATAACATCCCTCTCCCCAAAAACCCCATACATCGTTTTCCGTTGATGTAAGGAATAACCACGTATGGCCCACATAATTATAAGCGATCATCGTAGGCTATAGACGCCTGCAACACCAGAAGTATCGCAACTCGCAAGCATGTTGCTTACCCTATCCTATCCCTGACCCTTCCAGTATTAATGAGTATATTATTTCACTAAATACTTACATATCACGCAAAAATAAATAATTTAGTTAAAAAATATATACAAAAAAAATACAATGAATTTAAAAATAGGCTGGATAAGGATTGCGGAAAACCGGGATGTCTGGCGCGAACTTGGGAAGGCCTATGACCAGCAGTGGACTGCAATAGGCTGAAGTGTGTGTGTTTATGTATGTATGTAGGTATGTATGTATGTGTGTTTGTTCGGGTGAAATCTTGGAACTCAATTTCGGAGCAGATATCTTCAACTAATTGAGCTGAAGTTTTGTATACAAGTTTAATTTGGATGACAATGCATGGTTAACTAGCGTATTCAAATAAAAGCTTGTTTTTTTTAAAAAGGTTTTTTTACTTTTAATTTATTAAGTGCTTTTAATGCTTTGAAAACTTGTTTAAAAATCAAAAGCTGGTATTTGTCGTGTGATCCAATTTAAAGAGCGAGATATTTTTTAGATATATGTAACTAGGTCGGCAAACAAGCGTACGGCTCACCTAATGGTGAGCGATTACCGTAGCTTATAAACGCCTTCAACAGCAGAAACATCGCAAGCGTGTTGTTGATCCTACTCTCAACCCCCCCAGGAGCTCTAGTCACCTTACTCACCACAGGAACACAAAACTGCTTGAAAACAGTCTGATGAGAAGTTTTTAAGTTATCGCTAATAACTTAGGTATATTTTACTATACTTGTGGGCTGTGGCTGTAAAATGAATCGTTTTTAGGGTTCCGTACCTCAAAATGAAAAAACGTCTGTCAAGACTCTTTTTTTCAGGAACGCGTGGAGGTATCAAGCTGATTCATATCAAATACTCAGGTCTACTGCCGGAGCTGTGAAAAAATCAAACTTCTAAGCCAAGGCAATCAAAAGATATAGCCGTTTATGCTGCAAATTTTCGACACTCGCAAGGGAATCAAAACCTACAGGGTACTTCCCGTGAACTCAGAATCTTGAAATTTGGTACGAAGCAACGTCTTATAGTACAGATAAAGGAAAAGTTGCGAAAAGCATACATTTTTAGTTACATCATATCGACTGTCCCTACGTATAATATCGAAATTGAAAAAAGGCATTTTACAGGAGAGCACTTTGAAGTTAATTTTGTGTACAAAATTGTCATTTATTGGACTATCTGCAAATAATTTCAGATATATGCTAAACTTTTATTGACAAGTCAATGTATATGCCCTTTTATCCAAATTTCTTCATAGTTTTTAGAAATGTTAGTTTCAATACTTTAGTACGTTAATCAATTAGCGTGAACAATCGAAACAGGCAGTTTCGATTATTTACTTGGGAAAAATTCCATCAGTCTATCGAATGTGACTCTTTCGATATTTTACGTAGTACATTGTATATTAGTAAATTATCGGAAGTGTCACTTTCGATACAGTACGTCAAAGTATTTTATACGTTTCAATACTTGGCCGGTAAATTCTGAACTGTTAGGTAAGAAAAAATAATGATATTCTTAAATGATTTTAAATAAAACAAAGACGGAAGAAACGCGATGACGAAAGTGGTAGTTTCGTCCTGCTTGCACACTCCTTGTATCCGCGTATAGTAACGAAATTAAACATTCGATTTTTTACGCTGAATGATTTGTTAAGTATCGATATTATACTCATAGAAAATGTGGTTTTATGTGTATTTTATAGCTTTTTCTCTTTTTTGTATGAAAATATACATAAAAAGTAGTTTTTTAGTGCAATAAAAAAAAATCGAAAATTTTCACTTTCGATACTGTACGTAGGGACAGTCGATATAATAAAAATATTTTGAATAATTTTGTTTGTACGGAACCCTCGGTGCGCGATTCCGACTTGCACTTGGCCGGTTTTTTTTGTTTGAAAACAAATTCAGTTATTTTTAGTTTGCTCCAATTTAGTTATTAGAACAGTAAGTGTTGATCTTAATATTACTATTTGTTTGCTGTCAGTTATCTAATTGATAAATTGTCGTAACCGCCTCGAAACGGTCACAGCCGACGACTCGTAATCGGTAACGGTTGAATCTTAATTTATTGCGAAGTCTGACTCATGCTTTGTTTTATAATAACAAATAATAGAAGATAGGTTTTAAAGTAGCATCAATTCTATTGGTCAACGGAAAGTGTAAGAGCAACAAAATTTATCTTACTAGCGAGCCGCCCCGGCTTCGCACGGTGGCAAAAACTATCAGTGTTCCTCTACTATATTATGCATGTCTTATACATATAAACTTTCCTCTGGAATCACTCTATTTACTAAAGAAAACCGCATCAAAATCCGTTGCGTAGTTTTAAAGATCTAAGCATACTGGGTGTATTTTGGAACGCTTTGTAAGATTTAAACCACGTAATAAACTATTTAGATACTATATAATGCATATAACCATTTATCCCAGAAACGTTTTTTTAAGAACATTTTAGGACTTATGTATTATGTGAGGCAGCAATGTATCATACACATTGTGAAGCCGCGCGGGGCGCGGGAGGCGGCGGAACGAAAAGTAAACGTGCGCGCGGCGGCGAGTACGTTTACCTCGTGCCGTTGACCTCTGTCAGCTGATGGCGCGTATGAACGGTTGAAAACAGAAAAAAAAAATTTCTTTTCGCTTTTTTTTCACTTGTATCATGTCAGGTTAAGCCAACACTATCATACCTCTTCGTTTTTCAATGCGTTCCAAATACACCCTGTATAGACAGCGGGAAGAGACTTTGGTTTTATACTATGTAGTTATATCTAGTTCACATTAGACACTGTGGTCTGTTCCTAATGTAGAAAACACAAATACATATACATACAAAGGTATTATTTTTGAATACATAAAACTATTGAGCCCAGATTCGGTGCGGATATTATGACCACAAGCCCCGTAGCACAGAGTAGCACAGGGTCACTGCAAGCAAACTGCGTCATCGCGGCATCGCGATCGGCTAGTTAATTTTTGAATAATTGCCATTTGTAAAATATCTATACTAATATAATTATAAAGCTGAAGAGTTTGTTTGTTTGTTTGTTTGTTTGAACGCGGTAATCTCTGGAACTACTGGGCCGATTTGAAAAATTCTTTCAGTGTTAGCCATTTATCGAGGAAGGCTATAGGCTATGTGTCATCACGCTAAGACCAATAGGAGCGGAGTCCACGCCGACGAAGTCGCGCGCAGAAGCTAGTTTTGTATAACTATGAAAGATTACTAAAAAAATAGAATTATACTAAAGTTTTAATGATTTTAAAAATATTTTAGCATTGTATTATTTATTGTTAAATACATTTTACACACAGGTACAGCAGAGAATATATCAAAACTTGGAGCAGCCTGGTACCTCAAGGACCTCAACCTTACAGAAGATCACAGCTAAATAATACCGTATGCTCCTGGGGAGGGTCATTGGTAGGGGACTGCAATAATGCGTTAGCTTCTGGTATTACAGGCGTCCATAGCCTACGGGCCCTACGGCAGGGGTCACCAATTAGTTTCGCTCGGGGTCCGCTTGAAGAAATGAAATGACCGTCGCGGTCCACACATAATTTTATAGACAAAAATATTTATTAAACAAACGAAATAACAAAGGTATTTTTTACACATTAATGAGAAAAATAACATTTTTTTATTGCGGACTATCTATCTGAAGTTTGAAGTTGCGTGGGATATATTTTTATTAAATTATAGTATAATCTGAAGTGTAAGTTCCTGTGTTCTCGTCATAGATTATACACTTATATACGGGTAGTTCTCGCGGTCCGCACAAAATAGGTCGGCGGTCCGGATGCGGACCGCGGTCCGCCAGTTGACGACCCCTGGCCTACGGTATCCGTATGTTTGTTTACCACGTTTACGGTATAAATTTTTAAGAGCAATATTTTAGAAATCGCCAGCTCTCAGCGCGCACGGCTAGCGCTCCTGTAGCAATTTTCCTCGGTGTCAGTTACGCAAGATGGCCGCCACGTTCCACTCCGTTTGTTGAACGATAAAAAATAATTACACGCTTAATTTCAATAATTAATATTTATGTTATAAAACGGAAGTTTGTCTTTCTTTGTTTCTCTTTGTTCGACTGTTAATGTTAATTAATGAATTAACTAGCTTCAGCCTGTAACATCCCACCCCATTGCTGGGCGTAGGCCTCTTTGCCTATGTATGAGAAGGATTGGAGCTTAGTCTACGACACTGCTCCACTACGGATTGGCGAATATGGGCCTTACATCGTTTCTTAAACTCTAACCTCCAAAAACTTGCTGGATTAGTCAAGTCTTGAGTTTGCACTTACTAGCACAATGAGCGATTAATTTTCATTATATAAATATAGGTAATATAGATTATTATGATTTCACTTGTTCAAACTATGCTTACTTTTTTAATTTTTATAAAACAGCACAACATTTTAATCCTTAAAAAATCAAATAGCAATAAAAATCTTGTATATGTAAATATTGCTTCATTTGTCCATAAGTTTAAGTGCCGATTGAACAAAATATGAAAATGTGTTTGGGTTGTCTGGAAGAAATGGCTACTCAGCCATAAGTCCGCCCATTGTACTTCACTGTTAGTACTTATCTGTAAGCTTTGTTTGTTTATATTTGTGGTGTACAATAAAGTATAAAATAAAATAAAATAAATAAAAATATGAAAATGTTTTGCCGGATAACAATAGATGTTAGATGCTATGTGACGCTGCACATATTTCATGCAAGATATTACTGCTTTTGTAGTAAAACACAGTTTATAATATACCTATTATTTTGAAATAAGTAACTACGGAGTTTCTTGCCGATTCTTCTCGGCAGAATCTATAATCCATTTTTTTGGATCAGTCCCTTTTGGTAAACAAATCCCTGTCAACACGTAATTCTCGTTTTTTCCGCATTTATCACTCACTTTCACAACATATTAGCTTACGGACATTTGTAAAACTCCATTTAATATTTATTTCACTAAAAACAAATATCCATATTCCATTTATCATTATAAACACATAAAATTTACTAAAATACGAATATTGACAGTACAGATAATCAATATTTTTGAATATGACATATCAATTTCTTTTTTTATAAGGCAAATAGGGATGTGGTCATTATATTTTTAGAGGTGAATGAGTATAAGGAATTAATAAAATGAGTGATAAAATAGGCCGTATTCTTTACCTATATTTTAAATTTTCACGAACTATAATTTTTTAATGATCTATAAAACAATGTTACCGTAAAGCGATTGGTTATTAAGTTGTAATATATAAGTATTGTTTTCTTTTCTTTTTTTTCTTTTTTTTGTTGACTGCAAAATATGCTAACAAAATATTATTAATATCAATCTTTAATATTAAAGTGTTTATTGTAAAGGTTTTATTTTATATTATGAATATTTCTGAATATCGTTTTCATCCTGAACATTTTTTTACTCTATCCCATATAATATAAAAGTTAGCACATAGCACTGGCAAAAACAATGTTATCAGTCCTTTTGTTTAGATGTTAGAGCGAGTGCGCATAATGATGTTGTGTGACATATTGATTTTATCATTGTATCACATTGCTGAACTTTAAAAAATAAAGATGGCTATAACAAAAAAGTAATTGACGAAATGGCAGCCCGCAAAAACATAATTGTTTTACGTCTTCCGCCATACCATTACGAATTAAATCCTATTGAACTCATTTGGGCACAAGTAAAAGGTTACATAGGCAAAAATAATAAAAATTTGAAAATGGCAGAAGTCAAGGGGCTCTTAAAAGAAGGCTTAAATCAAATAAGTGCGGTGTCGTGGAGGAAAAGTATTGATCATATCATAAAAGAAAATAAAATGATGCAGCTTGACGGAATTATGGATGCTGCATCAGACGGCCCAGGTTTCTATATCCATGTCTCTGAAAAGTCCTGCGATTCATTAGAAAGTCTGGACAGTGATTAGAAAATAAAGTACCTTATTGGCGTTTTTTTTTGTATTCAAATATTTTCCTTTAATATTTTCATGAATAAACCAGTGACAATATTTTATTTATCTATTCCAGTCAATCCAATTTTTTTAAGCTGTACCTTTACTAATTATTAACAAAATTATTCAATATATTACATATCAGTTTTTGAAATAATATCACCAATATGGTATCGTTAAATATTTTTATGTAAAATGAATTTTACTTATCTATGGATTATTAACCTTTTGAACGCCAAAGTCACATATACGTGTCAAGCACTTGCGAGCTCTGTGCGCCAACGACGTCTATATGTGACAAAAAACTCGGAGCACCAAAATATTAAATAAAATTATTAAAAAAATATTTTTAGTATTTTAATTCAACATCTCTCAAAATAGAATATTCCAGCAACATTTGAGTATAAAAAACCAGTCTTTTAGAGCTACACGTACTGAGAAACATTGAAATAAAAACATGCATTCTTATTCCACGTAAATGATATGTCCTGTACGCCGTTGTCGTCTATAGCAGACCGCTAGTGATGTGACGCAAGAGACACAAATATAAATGTAAGATAAAATTTATATATTATAAATCTAGTTTAACCTCTATAAGACAAAAGTTGTTTAAAATCGTACTAGACTAAAAAACAGATTTGCAACAATCTTTCCATTACAAAGGATTTTTTAAATATATTCTATTTAAATAACAACTTCAATATTTCATTGAACAAATTTCACGTGAATTAAATTATTTTAAACTAATATTATTAGGATTTTTACGAAACTTCTAAAAACGATAGCCAAAAAGAAATGAAATTTTAAAACGCAATATTTGCATAAACTTTTTAAAAACATTCCCACGATTGAAAAAAAAACATTTTTTTCTTTAATTTTTGAGAATTCCATATAATTTATGGTCTCAAAAAAGATTTAAAAAGATTTTTAATGTAATTCTCACCTTTATCGCTGTACATCAAGAGCCATTATTGTTTGAAAGTAAGGAGTTCTGTCAAAATGCAGTACAAAATTTTTTATGACTGGTGCGTCTATTGTCTTCGCACATAGCCGTTATTGCGAGATGTTAAGGAACATTATGACATATTAAATATTTTTATTATAATATTGTATGGTATTGTAGTTTTACTTTGTTAAAGCTGGATTTAATAAATAGTAGGCATATTTAGGTAAGTACTTTAGATTTTTTAAAATGTTGCACTTTTATTACTCCCTTTTCAGTTATTATGTAATAAAAAAATTACAAATTTGAATTCGGTTATTTTTTTTTTAAATTACTTTTCATTTATATATAGATTCGATTCGAAATCGATATAAAGCGTGCGGCACACACAGCACGTCTCTAACATGTCTCTATGGAAGTTTTAAAACCGTAGGTCAGCTGAGCCGTAGTCTTCCAGTTGTGACAATGACGTCATGACGATAAAGAATGGTGTTGTGCTTTACTATGATTTTTTTTGTAATGTTTGTTTTTTATTTATGTTATTGTATGTATATATAACGAGTGCAAGATAATACAAGAAAAATATTGAAAGAATAAACCATCCTAGATTATATAAGTAGTCACTTATTGCATAAAAACCAACATAAACAAGTCACTTTGTGGTACTCGATAACGACTCTTGGCAGCACTATTTTTTTCGTAGGTATTTTTGTTTAATTTATGCCTTGGCGTACAGGGCACGGGAATGGATTTGAGGCGTGGCGCTCAAAAGGTTAATATTGTTCATTCATTTGTTCTTTGTGTCACTTCACTAAACTATACATTACTCTAGCATTACTCTAATTGTCTATGGTCGTAAGTACGCCATATTTGTTTACCAATTGGGACACTTTAAAAAAAATAGAATATACATTCTACATTCCAAATCGGTGGTAACAAAAAAAAATTTGAGCGTAAAAAAAATTTGACGTGATTATTTTGAATAATCACGACAATTTTTTTTTTGGAAAATGACGATTAGAAAGTGCTTTTGAAGCCTATTTGAATAAAGTTGTTTTTGGATTTGACTGTCTTCTACTAACCAGTGGTGGATTTACGCCGTCAGTAGTTTACTAAATTTTTGTCGCCCCTATTGACCTTTGAAATTCGATACCCTGACCTTTATTTTAGGGCGCCTATTTCATAGAACCATAAAACAATGGATTCTAGGAATAATATATTTCGGATAAACTTTTTGTTTAGTTCTCCATTGTTGTACAAAAGTTGTGGACTTGACCATTCATTTTCTGAGATAGCTAAATATTCCCTCATCTGTTAATTAGATGAAACAATTTTTATAGGCTGATTTCAATATTGTGAATTTATAAAAACAACCTCTGCCACCATAAGCCTGCTGCAAATATATATTTTTTAATCTGTTCCCTCTCATGTTAATTACATGTAATAAGCTAAAACCGTTAATATTTAAATTAATAAAATTTAACGTATGCTTTTAATATTTTTTCCCTTATCACAACAATAAGACACAAAATTAGTGAAAACTTTCTATAATTATTAAATTCTGTTAAATATATTTAAATAAAAAAGATGTTAACAATCAACGTATAAAAACAGCAATCATTATAAAAGTAAACAAAGAAAAAAAAGCTTAAATTGGACTATTACAAATTGAGTAAAGAAATGCACTTTCTAAATAAAGTAAGGATATGGATAAAAGATAGGCAGCTGGTAAGGTAAGCGGTCAAAGGCTTCACAAGGATATCGTTTCTGCGTTTTCTTCATATATCTTTCGATACACCGACAAGGGATGTCTTCGTCATCAGAAACATAATCTAATTTGCCCCTTACCTCGTTTTCTTGCATATCTCTTGTTCTTAGTTCATCTAAAAGTAACGGAGTTGGCTTTGTTGTACCTGAAAGAACTTTAAACTTTGCTTTATCATCGCCTTTTAATGTATCTTTACTTATTTCACCTTGTAATGTATGTTGTACAACTTGATTACCATATTTTGTTTTATTATCAGCCTGACATTCAACTGAACATTTAAGAGATGAGACATCTTCTTCTTTAATGAATATTTGTTTGTCATCTTCTCCTATTTCAGAAATGTCTTTAAGGTAAGGTTTTTCTTTATCATTTAGTTGATATGTCTTTCTATCTGTTAGTGTTTGAGACGTGCCTTGATTGTTAGGATTTATAGCAATTGGGCTTGCATTAATTTTGCTGTTTTTATCCTCATATGGAAAATAATAGTGTGATTTTTGACAGCATTTTGGAATATCTTCTAATTCGATTTTATTTTGAGTATTCGTTCGTGTAGTAGCAGCCCCCATATTATAACTGACGTGAGACGGTTGTGTATGTTGTGTCTTTGTGATTGTTTGAGATGTGGCTTGGTTGTTAGGACTTATAGCAATACGGCTTGCATCATCAATATGTTTATACTCTTGTTTATCTCGATGAAAAGAATAGTTTGATTGTTGACAGCATTTTGGAATGTCTTTGAATCCAATATTCTTTTGAGTGTTCGTTTGTGTTGTTACAGCACTTACATTATCAGTAATAAAAGGGGTTTGTTTATACATATTTATGTCTGATGTTTGGGTACCTACGTCTGGATAAGTTCTTTGTAAGGTCAGCCACTGTTTATTATTTGTTATTTTGAATGATGAGTTTTGTGGTGTCTCTGAAATATCTTTCGTTTCAGTATTATCTTCATTATTTCTTGGCGTTGTTTCATTATTAATATATGGTGATATAGTATGCATACTTGTATTTTTCGTTTGAGTACCAACATCAGGATGGCTACTTAAAAGGGAAAACCATTGATCGTTACTCGATTCTTTAAATGATGAACTGTGTGGTCGTTCTTCTGCGAAAATTCTATAACTCGGTGGTTCTTGAATGACAACTCGAGTTTGTCTCCTAGACAAATCGTTGTCATCACTTATTTGTATTTTTGTTGCATTTGTGTCTTGCTCAAATATCTTTCGCTCGCTATGCTTTTCATCGTATTGAGTTCCCTGTGCAGGTTTTTTGATGATATCTTGTTGCAATATTAGTGAATTATTTGACTTTGGACACCCTATGAAGCTTGAACACAATGGCATGTCTTTACTAAATTGATCATAACTATCAAGAGGCCTAAACTCAACTTTTTTAATACTCACACTCTGATTATTTTTGGTTTTATTTTTTAATCTATTTACTAATTCATCTACCATAAAGTTTATGTTCAAGCTCTCTCCTTCCTGCAACGGAGTTTTTTCAAGGAATCTTGATACTTCATTTCTTAATGCATTTTCTGAGCCGTCCATGATATTTTTACTTCTTACCTCTTTTATTTTCTTAACTAAAATATCTCTTTGTTTTCTTCTCTGGTATAATTCTACGTTATCATTGTTTGAAACAATGGGTAAGTCTTGATACCATTCTTCTACTTCCATGTTTAAAAGAACGTCATCTGCTTCTTGATTTAAGGTATTCTCACTCGGAAGCGGTACTTGGTCTAAAATTGCAATTAAATCTGCTTGATAAGTGGCTACATCAATGGCTTTTAACTCATTGGCATGATTTGTTTTTAAATCTTTTACGAAATCATCAACTTGTTTTAACAGTTTATTTTTGTAGATTTCTGAAATAATCTTATCTTCATTTTTAAATTTCGTTACTAGAAGGTAGTCTTCAACAAGTTTTATTATTTGTAAATCTTCATGCAATTTGGTAGAGTTTTGGCTTTGACTATCAGCGATACCTTTTTTCCTTAAGTCAGTAATAACATTTTGTATTAATTTATTCTTAAAAGATGCTTCTTCGTTATCTTTTATTTTATCGTTAATAGAAATAGTCTTTTCGATAAATTCAACTTTTAGTAAATGTCTCTTTGACATTAAATCAGAGGATTCAGGTAGACAATCTAACAAATCATCGATAGCATCATCGAGAAGGTCTTCGTACAAGAAACGGTTAAAGTACGTAGCTGGATCGCAATTCAACTTTGATACTACTTTCCATAAGCCATTGTAAATTCCCATTCGCGCTTTCTCAAGTATACCCTCATCTTCAAAATCTGCTACGTTCATAGGGATTTTTCGTACCCAATTCTGTACAAACTGCTCGTACTCTGCCTCAAGTTGATCATTATCTTTACAGTCATTTAAAACAGTTAAATTTTCTACTTCATTGAGACAACATGATTTGCAAGCACTAGTACATGGCATACTATTCATATTACATTTATCTGACATTTGTGAATTATCGTTAAAAGTGCCTTTAGTTTTTTCGTAGTCTTCATTCTTAGTAGCAGAAAAAGCATTACTGACTCGCGTTTGTTTTTTAACTCCTAGTTCTTCACTACCATGCATAGTTTTGGATATTTCATTAACAATATCATGTTTTGCTGCCGTAGTGTTAATATTGTTTATCCTGTTAGGATATTTGCCACAGCTTCCCTGTAGTTTAGTAAGTACAGGAATAGGTATACGTTTGATCCGATTATTTAAGTCAGGCGCACGCTGCACCGGTTCTAAATTATCTCCAGCTACAAGTTTTTTAATCCATTTGAATATCTGGTATTTTAAATTTTCAATTTCAGCTTCTTCATTTATTTCGTTACACGGATTTAACTCCAAGTATTTAAGTCTTTCGACTATATCATTAGCTAGATTATTTATAGCATCATGTTTTAAATCTTTATCGAGAGATTCAGGTGTATGCATATCATTTAACCATTCATTTATTTGTTGGCATAGCTCATTTTTATATTGTTTTAAATTAGCAGCTATATCTTCTTCTGTAATACTTTTTACTGTGTCTGGTTCTTTATTCACACCATGGCAACATACGTTTGGTAGAATAATAAGCGTGTTCGATCTAACTTTATGAGATTTTGTATTATTCACAAGTGTTTCCTTTAATTTTTTCACAAAAATTTGCGAAAACCTATGAGCCTGTTCTTCTAATATACCATAATCATATAGCATGCACGCAATATCGCTTTCCACAATATCATATTCGATATTTTCTATTTTCAAATATGTCATAAGAATATCCATTAATTCGTCTTCTATATCTTTAACAACTAACTCAGGTATATTTATATCAGAGTTTTGTAATATAACAGTAGTGTATTTTAATACAAAATCTTCTAGCTCTTTATCACGTGGCAGCTCAGGTCCTTTTATCTTTGAACTATTAAAGTGTGTTTCATAATTAGTATTCTTAGAAATATCGATGTCCCATCGTTTTCGGCCGATACGATTGACTTTATCAATTAAAATATCCGCTAATCTATTAATGATTAACGATTTATCACTCGTAGATTCTAGAGTAACAAGTTTCAGTCTTTTTAATATATCAGCTTTCAATTTACCTTTTCTCGCATGTTCTGGTGGCATATTCGCAAACCGTTTCAAATAATTGAAGAAATCGTACTGTATATATTTCCTTTCTTTGTGAGCATCAAATTTATTTGTAACTTTCAAAGGTATAAGGCTTATCCAATCCCTTACTATCTCTTTTAAAGCTTCATCATCTACTACTGGACATTGAGCAACGTCGGCACGAAATATTCTAGCAAAAGTAGGATGATATCTTTCAGTGGTGTATTTTCTATTATCTGGCACATCTGTATTAAATATTTTACTTTCGAGTTTGTTAAAAAATTCTAAGAAAATTTCATTTGATTTGTTTTTACCATGTGTTCGATAAGAACGAGATTTTAAACCACTTGCATGTCGGTACTTCAATAATTCAATTACTTGTAGTCTCTCCTCAGATCGGCAACGTATTTTAGGTTTCTTTCTATGCCTTTTACGACCGCTAAATTCTACTGCACTGGACGCGGTTTGGACTTGAATATCTACAAGGCTTAATTTCGTCTGTATTATTTGTGCTATTTGATGTAAAGACTCTTCTCTATTAGATTTAAGTTTATCTGATTCTATTTCTTTTAATTTTTCATCAGTCTTCGATATTGACGGTGTTATAGGCACAGCTATCTGCAAATATGTTTTATACTTAAGTATAATAAAGATTAAAGTAAAGAACAGCTTCGCCTTTTTAATAGGAATTGTCTTGTTTATATACTAATTGTTATATAACTTTTAGGTAGGCAAAGCTCTTGGTGATGGTCAGTGCACTGTTATGCTTCTGCTGTCCATAAACTACGTTAACTGCTTACCATGAGGTGGGCTATACGCTTTTTGGTCACCCTAATAAAATAAAATAGTGGCTAATCTATACTAATATAAAGCTGAAGAGTTTGTTTGTTTTGGTGTTTGTTTGTTTGTTTGTTTGAACGCGGTAATCTCTGGAAGTACTGGGCCGATTTGAAAATTTTTTTCAGTGTTAGATAGCCCATTTATCGAGGAAGGCTATAGGCTATGTATCATCACGCTAAAACCAATAGGAGCGGAGTCCACGCCGACGAAGTCGCGCGCAGAAGCTAGTTAAAAAAAACCGAGAACACTAAAAACTTAAGCAAACTTTTATATAATATGTAAATTATTTCACATAGTATTTTGTAATCATATTAAAACTTACAGTTCTTTGAGGAGGAACAATCCTTGGTAATGTCATTATTTCCCTCGTCGTCACCTGTACGGTCGCTGCAAGCAGGAAATCCGTTATTATTATTCTCATAAGTAGAACCAATTTGTAACCAATTGAGCAAAATCCTTTTTGATTCGTTAAATTCGAATGGTACCACATTTTAAGAAAAATGATTATGAAGTGTATAAGGTACAATAGCAGTAATGATAATGATAATGATTTATTTATTTTCCCTCACAATCATACATTGAAACCTTATCATATTGATAACAAACTACAATACAAGACAACAACATGATTAGCGAAGGACTGGTGCTCAAAAAAGGTATATAATACCTGTACTATGAGTCACCAGGACCCCCCAAAAGTTAGAAATACAGGATCATATATAGTACTGTGTCAGATTGAGACAGGCCTCGTAGACTAGGTCTACAATAAAATGGAGTAAAGAGAAAAATAAATAAATAAATATAAAAATAAATATATATACAAACACATATCTCGAGTCAGCTTTTTAAATAAATGAGGAGGTTTTCGGTTTCCATATATTATGTAAAAGATTTGAGCCAGTTGGTAATGGTAAACTTACACTTGAGTCTTGGAAGGTGATAGATAGGTATACGAGAGTTAACCCTGTTATACAGAAAGCTCCCCAAGTAATAGTAGTGTCTCCGAGCTAGAGCCGTTGAAACCCTGACAGAGGGACATACCTTGCTCTTACATCTTTTACCTTTGTTTATTGAAGGATCATATGGGAGCTGAGCATGCTTTCTTAGCAAAATATGAGTAATAAACAATTTTCTGACAGACAAGACATTCCATGATTTATAAAGATCGTCGGTCGGATATCTAAATTGAAGTGAAGCTGCTGTTTTTAGGATTGCTCTCTGGGTTCTCTCTAAACCAATAAGGGCAGATTTACACGAACCACCCCACACAGTGATGCAGTATGTAATAAGGGATTGGCAGAGCGCAAAGTAGACAGATTTAATGGTCTTCCGATCCGCAACATGTCTTAAGCATTTGAAAATGTACATGAGTTTCCTTAGTTTAGCCACAAGAGATAAAATATGAGGCTTGAAGGAGAGCACACAGTCAATAATAACCCCCAAGTATCTGATACTAGCAGTGATTCACAATTCCCTTTCTATCTTGCTTGCTCGTACAAAGCTTTAAGCCTTTACCTAATTTATGTTTTATCTGAACCTGTTAATATTTATATATGCCTATTTTTTATTTCTTTATCATACTCCCTCCTTGATAGCCTCAAGACCATGGGACCCTAGGGCTAAAAAGGCCATGCCCTGGGCCCTGAGGCAGCAGTTTGCGAGGGGCAGCTAAAGCTGAGTACGAGGGGTGGCGCAAGCTGAGCATACTTAAGGAATGTGGAAAAATTATAGTATTATAAAAAATTATAAAAATATCAGCTGAAAAAAAATTGCGTGCGTACAAAGTATAAATGTCAGAAGTGAAACTTCTTTGGCAAACTAATTAAAATAAAATTCTGTTCTACTCTACATATTGCTCAATATTTTGAATTCTTCTAATTACCTTGTATTTCCATATTCACAGTATCGGTACTCTGTAAAAGAGATATTTAATAAATACTTCAAATTATTTCTTGTGAATATGAAAATACATTTCATTAATGAATATATTCTGATAAACAAGTAGGTACACAGTCTTACCCATTGCGGTAGAGTCCTTCGTTGTTCGTTTGCAGAAGAGTATCTCTCTCTAGGACTCAATCTTTCCGGACGATTGTCAAGCTGAGAAGAACGACTCATTAAAACTCTTAAAGATTTTTTAAACGTGTTTTTATGCAACGGCAATAAAAAAAAAAAAAAACAAAAAAAAAAAAAAAAAAAAAAAAAAAAAAAAAAAAAAAAAAAAAAAAAAAAAAAAAAAAAAAAAAAAAAAAAAAAAATTTATGCAACGGCAATTTCCCAAGGAGGGTTGATGTCAGGCAGGCGGCCGGTCGTAAAAAATAACATGCCAAATCACTTACAACATGAGTCTGCGGAAGAGGAGAACATGTTGTGCCGACCCTATATAAATAGGATAAGGGCAGGGAGATGATGATGATTATGCAACGGCAATAACAATGAGGCGAATTTTTAGGTTATAGCGAAGGAAGCACTAACGAAATAGCATATAGATAAATAAATAATACATATAATATAGAAGACTGACACCGCGTTGGCACAACGGTCACAGCACTGGTTTGTGGCTGTGCGCTGGCAGTTGTGGGTTCGATCCCCGCACATGACAAACATTTGTATTGGCCATACAGAAGTTTGCCGTGGTCTGGGTGTTTGTGCAGTCCTTGTGGGTCTCCCCACAGTGCCTCGGAGAGGACGTTAAGCCGTCGGTCCTGGTTGTTATTATGTAGATAGTGATAGGGTAAATATTTGAAAATGTGCAAATCGCGCGGCGGTTGATAAAGAACGAATACAGCGTTTTTATTTTTACTTTTGTGAATTATTTCTTATGTAAAAAAGTATCCCAAATATGGTGCGATAACTAAAAATCTTATTTATAAATTAAGTTAAGAGATATTACAAATCAAAGTGCCAAAATCTAATTACCATCCGTGTCCCATTTTCCATTTTCAATCAATAATTATCCTAAAAGTGTTAAATCCTTCTTGAAGATTACACTTTTGGTTAAATATTCATAAACTTAAGTTGTTAATGAACACATAAAATCATGCTATAACACGCAAAGAACATAACTTATTAAAAATAAGATCAGTTAAAAAATGTCCATCGATAACCTACTAATTACCATTTCAAAATATTTTGTAATGATTTTTCATATAAAAACTGGAATATTCCAATCCAAAAGTACACAGCCGTGCGGGCGCCAGTCAGGGCTTGGACACCGAGTGCAGTGGTAGTGTCAAAGATCAGTCTTTTTGGCGCTAATTTTGATTATCTCGTCCTCGTAGTGTTTTTGTCAAAATATTTTCTAATCACAATTTATTGTTTTTTAGGTAAGTGATCAATTACATATTTTTGATGACGTGTTTTATGTAGTCCTTTTAGTGACCCCTTTTGGATTTTGAGAATAGAATTAAAATTTTCTAACAAAAAAATGATTTATTTAAGAAAATAGTTGAAATACTACTTACCATCTGTCTCATTACCGGTATTTGTCGTTCGCATAAGCAAATGGTAATTAGTTTTTTAGAAATGGTAATTATGTTAAAATCTATTATTATCTGGTATTATGTTAATTCTCGCCCTCAGATCCGAGAAGAGGTCGAGAAATTTTATGGACAGTTGTACTCGTCCAGCGCACGCAAGCCCGAGCCATGGGACACCGAAGATCCACGTGCACCATTGTTATGTCACAATTCGGAGGACATCCCGGACATCGAAGTAGATATGAGATTAGTGCGGCGCTCAGACAGCTTAAAAATGGGAGCTTTAAAGCCGTTATCCACCGAGGTACCACGCCGGAGGCGTGGTCCAGGAGTGTAGTGGTACTGTTCTTTAAGAGAGGCGATAAGTCTCTGTTAACACATATAATGCCTTGTCAGCCACACATGGCTGACATTTTCCAAACCAATTGGGCCGTGTCAGCCATATGTGGCTGACGGAATATGCTTGTTTTGAAAGCACGATTTTTCGTCGTCAGCCACGTTTTTTATGTTAAACTATATGTAGTATGGTTGACAAGGCCTAGTAAATTATAACTGTAATGATGGCATTGACACTTTTACTTACATTTTGAGAAATATCAAGTTTGTAAGTGGAAGTTTCGAAAACAAAAGAGTGATTACAAAAATAGTTGGTTTTTGCAAATAAAATTTATAGGTAAATGTTTTAATTGCTTTTATTTATATTTAAGTTGGCATTGGCAAAATAATAAATCAATTCTACATCAATCATCATGTTCAAACACGTTTAAACTCAAACATATCTATGGTTTATATTGAAACAGCTGATACAATAGTGTGGCTCATTCGGGCAGTCTTCGCAGTATGTTACCACTCTTTTGGTTTTATTTCGAGCATGAACTCTTCCAAATTGGGCACAGTTTTCTTTATAACACCTAACACAATATTTACGACAGGCAGAGGCCAATCCTTGCCTTTTCTTCAATTCATGCTTTACTCGCCTAGGTCTAGAGGAGGCACTAGTTTCCGGGACTCCTGTATGCACGAGGTAGTCAACCAACGCGGTTCTAAACTGGACGACAGAGAGCTTCTTCTTGGTTGTTAATTTATATAAAATATATGAATTTACAATCGCTGTATTCAATAATAACTCCATCGCCAATCTTTTGGGCCATTTCGTTGTCTTCCGAAGAGGGGTTGTGTAAGAGGACATTTGGTCTGACAGATCAACCGCTGATTTTGCATGATTATAATCTACCACAATCTTCGGTTTAATTTTTTCTTTTCCTTTTTTAGTTATTCTTCTGAAACTTACGGAGTGCTTAGTAGACAGCAGCAGTACATCCCGCTTGTCTTTCCATTTCATAATTGTTATTCCGTCGTCATTTTCTTGAGCTGAGAATTCTCCTGTCTTCAGTTTTGTTTGGACAACTGTTTGAGGTAAACCTCGTCTGTTTTTTCTAAGTGTGCCTATGAGATGAGTTTGTCCCGCTAGTAGTTTTCGTGCCAGATCCAAACTGGTATACCAATTATCTGTGCAAACCGTATGTCCTTTATTTAGATAATCGTCACACAAGGCAAGGACAACATTAGTCGGAGTAGTATTGACATTTTCATAATTTTTGCCAGCATAAACTTGCACTTTTACAGTGTATCCTGGGTTTGAGCACAGCTTAAAAAGTTTTATCCCATATTTGTGTCGCTTATTTTTATTGTATTGCCTAAAAATAACACGGCCACGAAATGGGATTAGACTTTCGTCAACACACATTTCTTGATTAGGTGTATAATGACATTTAAAATTAGCATTTAGCATATCTAATAAGTGTCTAACTTTAAACAATCGGTCCTCCTTATTGTGATTTATTTCATTATTGGCAAAGTGCAACATCCTCAAAATGAGTTCAAATCGATTTCGGCTCATAATGGACTTGACAAATTTCTGTTCAAAACATTTGTTAGTGCTCCAGTACAAAGATAGTTGAGGTAGTTTCACTATCCCCATCCAAATTAAAATGCCAAAGAACCGTTTAATTTCATGGCAATTTGTTGGCATCCATTTCTGCATTCGGTATGATTTTGTTGCACTTTTGTTCAAGGTTTGTAAAGCAAAGCGATTTGTTTCTTCGGCTATGTACTCGAATATACTGTCAGGTACTAGCAATGAATAAAATTCTGCTGGTTTAGCTGAACTCATGCTGGATCGCAATGAAAATGGCTTAAGCCCAGGACATTCAGTATATGGAATAATACTTGGTTGCTTACCCAACGGATTGAACCATACTTCAGTATTTCGTGAGGTTGGTAACACGGGAATCTGATCATCTTCACTGTCGGATAAAATCTGGCGTCGATGATGATTTTTGGTCCGTGCGATTGATACTGTATCATCGAGATCAACGTCAAATACTTGTGTAGCATCACTATTTGATAATGTGTTACATTCTTGATTATACACTGTTAAATCTAATTGCGATAGTTCGTAGTCCAAATCATCATAAAAATCTTCCATTTTTTGTTGAAAATCACAAATCAGTAACTAATAACTTGCTAAATCACTAACTGAACAACTATTTACTGCAGTCTCCTTCGATGCACAGCGACAAATGACGCGCGGGGGGCAAACACAGGCTGCTAAACAATCAAAATGGCGCCGGCGGCGGCGAGCGACGCGTTTGTTTCGCGCGCTTTTGAAATCATATGGCTGACAAAATGGCTGACGCGGCCCCATTGAGAATTTTATTACAGTGGCGCCGCGTCAGCCATATATGGCAGCCACCATTATTTATTTATTTATTTCACTATTACATTATGTAAAATGTAACGAAAATAGTGAATTAAGACATTCCTCACATTCCATGACCGTATTTTACAAAAAAAAAAATACAGTTAGTTCATTTGTTAGTACGGCATTATATGTGTTAAAGAATTACAGGCCGATCTCACTTCTGAGCCACGTCTATAAGCTTTTTTCGAGGGTCGTTACGAATCGTCTCGCCAGAAGACTCGACGAATTTCAACCACCGGAGCAGGTTGGGTTTCGAAATGGCTACAGCACCGTAGACCACATCCATACTGTTTGGCAGATTATTCAAAAGACAGAAGAATATAATCAGATGCTGTGTATGGCATTTGTGGACTACGAGAAAGCCTTCGACTCTGACCAATTTTCCTCCCGCGTGGTGTAAGATAGGGTGATGTCATATCACCGAAACTGTTTACCACTGCGCTGGAGGATGTCTTTATGACCTTGGATTGGGGGGAACGAGGCATCAACGTCAACGGCGAATACGTCTCTCACCTTCGTTTTGCCGACGATATCGTCATCTTTGCGGAGACATTGGATGAACTAGGCCAAATGCTGGCCAGCCTAAACGATTCCTCTGGACGAGTCGGTCTCGGTATGAACTTGGACAAAACGAAAGCTATGTTTAACAACCAAGTCATACCGAGACCGATATCGGTAGATGGTACCCTTCTCGAAGTTCCCTTATCCAAATAGGCCGCAACAACTTCGAGAAGCAGGCTGATTGGAGGATTCGGTTGGACTGAATAGCGTTTGGCAGGCTTCGTCAAGTCTTCACTTCGACGATTCTGCAATGCTTGAAAACAAAAGTCTTCGAACAGTGCGTCCTGCCTGTTTTAACATACGGAGCCGAGACGTGGACACTGACGAAGGGACTGGTCCACAAGTTTAAAGTCGCTCAACGTGCAATGGAACGGGCTATACTTGGGGTTTCTCTCAAAGATAGAAATAGAAATGAGGCTATCCGCGAGAGAACGAAAGTAACTGCATAGCCCACAGAATTAACAAGTTGAATTGGCAGTGGGGTGGTCATTTGTGTCGCAGGACCGATGGCCGTTGGAGCAGACGTGTCCTGGAGTGGAGACCGCGTCTTGGCAAACGCAGTGTGGGACGTCCTCCGGCCCGTTGGACCGACGATCTACGATGAGGATTGCGGAAAACCGGGATGTCTGGCGCGAACTTGGGGAGGCCTATGTCCAGTAGTGTACTGCAATAGGCTGATGTGATGATGTTGTGATGACTGAGGTATCATATAATATGGTACAACGTTTCTAATGCTTTAATAATTACTATAGTAATAATATTGATCTCAAACTTTAACTTTGCCTACGTTTTTGTAATGATTGTTTAGTAACTGATTTTCATAATTGTTATTATAGAAAAGTAACTTTTATTTTTGTTTTAGTAACTGTTTTTCATTTCAATAAAGCTTTTATATCTTAATATTAACTCTTTTTTATTTTTTTCATAATTACCATTCGAAAACTACTCATTACACTGTAAGTGACCTAATTACCAATTGTCCATATTTATCACTACCGTTCGTATGAATTTTGAATTGTCTA
Source organism: Melitaea athalia (assembly GCA_905220545.2). Taxonomy (NCBI): domain Eukaryota; kingdom Metazoa; phylum Arthropoda; class Insecta; order Lepidoptera; family Nymphalidae; genus Melitaea; species Melitaea athalia. Next base: position 468,638 of record HG992205.1, on the reverse strand, counting down.
TTATACAAAAAGTATATATTTTAGGACATGCCCTTCGATACTATTTTAAAAAGAAAGTCCCTGAGATTACAAAAATCATATAAAGAATCATTTTCATCACATTTTTTTCTTAATCTCCATAACTATGCCAATATGCACATTTTCAAATATTTACCCGATAGCGATATCCGCCAACCCGCAATGAAGCGGCATGGTGGATTTTTGATCCTTCTTCTACATGGGGAAAGAGGCCTTTGCCCAGCAGTGAGTAATTATAGACTGAAGTGTATAACAAGACTAGGGGCGGGAATCGAAACCACAACCCGCGAAGCAGAGAGCAGGGTCACTGCACACTACGTCAGTGGCCTTGTCAAACGATTAGTTAAACATCGAAAAATCTTACAGCTGGTGATAAGCTCCGCATGCTTTCCCTAACTTTCCTCGAGACATCCCTGAGATACCTAACGTCGTTAGTCTTACAAAACGTTGGTCTCCTAGAAGATTCCATAGCTTCTACTTCAGCTGAATTTTGTCTGAATATTTCACGCGTAGGCGATTCTTCACATCTGAAAAATTCACCTTTTTAACGTGAGCAAAGAAGAGCTAATGATTATATTAAAGTTAAAAAATAATTTGGTAAGTCCTAGCTACCAGATCGCACTAATCTCCTTATCAATCTGGGGTATTGATCAGACAAATATAAAATCGTTGGGCGTAGTGTATCCAGAGTAAACATTATGATAGAAATTTCACGCGCAAGCAAGCAGTAACCACATTAGGTGGAACTGTCTGCTAGTTTGGCAAAAATATAAAAATAATTCAACTGCGTGTCTAGGCTATTTGATTACAAAATTGTTAAACAGATTTATAATCACTTTATCAAGTTATTTTCATAATAATTGTGTTTGCTCGCAAACGAAAAAAAACCGACTTCAATTACATCGACAAGTAACAAACAAACGTAGGTTACAACGTACAAAAAGTTGTGATCAGATTTCGATTAAATTTAAATTTAACCAGATGATAAACATCAGCTTTCGATTAAATTAAAAATCATCAAAATCGGTGAACCCAGTAAAAAGGTGTGAGGTATAATACAATGTGGGTCGACGAAAAAATTGTCAAGTAAAAACGCATTATTAGATATAACTCGAAAAGTACCCTACTTGTTAGATCTCAAATAAATTTAAATGGGACCAAATGACATGCACTTGCTTTCGATTAAAACAAAAATCCTCGAAATCGGTCCACCCATTCAAAAGTTCTGAGGTAACATACAACATAAAAAAATACAGTCAAATTCAGAACCTCCTTTTTTGGAAGTCGGTTAAAATATATAGCAAGGAATTATAATAGAAACAATACTAACCTCTTCGGTCTGATAACAACTTCTGGTTGGTATTCTCTTTTCAGCTTCCCGTGTAGGGACGGGCAGTAGAATACGATTTCCTACGGCCCGGCAAGAAGGCCTGTCGTAAGAGCCGACAAAATTCTTGCGGTGGTAGGCTTCGGCCGTGGCTTGATTACCACCCTCTGGGTAGAGTCGCGCCGCCAAACGGCAACCGCCGTGTTCCGGGGCGGGTCCCAGAGCAGCCATTTGGGGGATGTGTCTGGGTAGTTGTGGCACTCTATGTGACCGATTCTGTCTGCCCATCACTGCCGCATCGGGTGCCTGGCTTCGGAGGGTAGCGGGATCCGAGGCACGGTGCCGCCGCTGGCCGACCGTAGGAAGTTGGGGGCCCAAGTAGTAGGATAGCCACCTGTGAAAGGCTGCCCCGCCACCTGACGAAAAATCCCAGAATGATCTACCTTGCCGGTTGGCGACCGGAAGGGAGGACCAGGTAGCCATTCTGGGGGGGCTCGGGCGTCCCCGCGGTCTCCGCGTCAGGCTCCCTCCGTGCGGCGGTGTTGAGTTCGACACCTGGTAGGTAGGGTGCCGCCTCGCCCAGTTCGCGTTCCCCAGCACCTATTCACTCCCTATGAGAGCACAGAAGAGAAAAAGAAGATATACACAGCGGCTGCACGTCCTCCCATTGAAAGTGCACCTCTCTAACATCCGAGGCCTGCACTCTAATCTCGAATCTGTCCACCACCACCTAGAAACAGAAAAACCGCAGCTGCTGTTCCTCACTGAGACGCAGATCAGATGTCCGGCTGACACGGCGTACCTCAGCTACCCCGGGTATTCTCTGGAGCACAGGTTCATACCTCGTGCCGGAGTCTGTGTGTACGCCCGTGATGACATTTGCATCAAGCGTCTCAAGCACCTTGAGACATCCAGTTACTCCATCCTATGGGTTCTGATGGACACAGGACAGGAGAAAATCCTGTATGCCTGTGTCTACCGTTCGCACAGTGGAGACGTGGAAACAACTCAGTTATGTGACCATCTTACCTTAACGGCGGATGAGGCTCGAGAGCGTTACCCTTCGGCACAGTTAGTCATCCTGGGGGACTTCAACGCCCACCACCAGGAGTGGCTGTACCCATACCAGGTGACCGACCATGCTGGGAGAGAAGTACGTAAACTAGCCTTGACGCTAGACCTCACCCAGCTTGTAAATTGTGCTACCAGGATACCAGACGTAGACTCTCATACCGCCAACTGCTTAGACCTGCTCTTAACAACTGATCCAGACAGATACTCAATAACAGTTTCTGCACCACTGGGTACTTCTGACCACTGTCTGGTAAAGACTATATCCGTTTGTTCCCCACCCGAAGAAGCCCCATGTGGCCCAAGACGTGTGTGGCGTTACAAGGCAGCAGATTGGGATGAGATGCGTCACTTTTTCTCGTCCTATCCTTGGCGAGAGGTATGCTTTTCTTCTGATGATCCGTCGAGCTGTGCTGAAGCCATTACGTCGGTTATACGCCAGGGGATGGAATATTTTATACCATACTCTGACGTAGCGACGAATGGAAAAACTCGCCCGTGGTTTGATACGGACTGCTATCGTGCAGAAGCCGAAAAGCGGATGGCATACACTGCATGGGCTGAAGCCCGGGCGCATAAGTCTCCGAATTCTCGGAATTTGAAGAAAGCTTTTAACCAAGCCGCCAAGACATGTAAAAGGACGTTACGCAGGGCTAGATTCAACCATATCAGCCGCATTGGGGCCAAACTAGCTTCTTACCCTTCTGGGAGCAAAGCGTTTTGGTCCCTGGCAAAAGTCGTTGAATCTAACTTTTGTCGGCCGTCACTTCCACCATTGCTGAGGACTGATGGATCACTGGCCCATTCTGCAAAAGAGAAAGCGGATTTATTTGCATCTCTTTTTGCTGAGAACTCGCGTCTGGATGTTGCAGGAAAAGCTCCACCAATCTCAACTCGTGCTGACTGCATTATGGCAGAAGTACGCATACGCCAAAAAGAGATCCTTAAAATCCTGCAAACTCTAGACGTGAACAAGGCCAGCGGACCTGATGATATACCAGCGATAGTCCTGCGTACATGTGCCCCTGAGTTGTCTCCACCTCTTACACGCCTGTACCGCCTGTCACTTAAGACTGGCAAAGTGCCGAAGTCTTGGAAGCTTGCCAATGTACAGCCTGTGCCCAAAAAAGGTAGTCGTGCAGACCCTGTCAATTACCGTCCCATCTCGGTCACGTCCATACTCTGTAAGACTATGGAACGTGCACTAAACAACAAACTCCTGGCCCACTTGGAAGGTAACGATCTCCTCAGCGACCGGCAGTACGGTTTCCGCCAAGATCGTTCAACTGGGGACCTTCTAGTGTATGCCACACATATATGGAGTGAGGCCATCGACAAACACGGTGAAGCACTTGCCGTGTCTCTCGATATCTCGAAGGCCTTTGACAGGGTTTGGCACGCGAGCCTTATAAGCAAGCTTCCTTCATATGGTATTCCACCTAGCCTTTGCACTTGGATTTCTGACTTCCTGAGCGAACGTTCAATACGAGTTGTGCTTGACGGGTACTCGTCGGACCAAAAAGCTATCGACTCCGGTGTTCCTCAGGGATCAGTCCTGTCCGCTACCCTCTTTCTGTTGCATATTAACGATCTGCTCGTCCCCGGTACCTTTGGGTATGCTGACGACAGCACAGTGACGGACAGATACTTTTCGAGTGCAAAGGCTAGTAAGGATGTTATCCAGTCTTGTCGAGAGGATATGGTCAGCCGCTTGAACGTCGCCCTCCAGGCAGTCTCCGATTGGGGCGATGCCAATCTGGTCACGTTCAACGCTACAAAAACACAGGCGTGTGTGTTCTCATCTAAACGGAGCCCTTTACACCTGGCTCCGACTTTCCGGAATGTTTCTGTAGAAATTACCGACTCCCTACAGCTCCTCGGTGTAGAGCTATCGTCCAATCTGAACTTTGGGCAGCACATCGAGTCCAAAGCAAAAACTGCAGCAAAAAAACTTGGTATTCTCTCTAAGGTCAGGCGATACTTCACTCCAGAACAGCTGCTTCAGCTATATCAAGCACAAGTTCGGACTTGTATGGAGTATTGCTGCCATCTTTGGGATGGATCCGCCAAATACCAACTGGCAACTTTGGACTCGGTGGAAAAACGAGCTAAGAGACTCATAGGTGACCCTACTCTGACAGACACCAAGTTGCAGAGTCTCGATCATCGGCGTAGGGTAGCTCGTCTGTCGGTGTTCTACAGAATATATTTCGGAGAGTGTGCGAAGGAATTGCACGATCTAATTCCCCCAACAACCTTCCGCCATCGGGACACTAGGCGCGGTCGATCGTTCCATCCTTATGTCATTGATATGCCACCTACGCGTACAAAACGCTTTGCCAATACTTTTTTTATGCGCACGGCTAAGGAATGGAACTCATTGCCCGCGTCTGTGTTTCCCGAACGATACAATCTGGGAGTCTTCAAGGCCAGAGTGAATAGGCTGTTATTAGGCAGGCATGCTCCACCTTCGACCGCATCGTCACTTAACATCAGGTGAGATTGCGGTCAAATACCTGTCTATTAGCCATAAAAAAAAAAAAAAAAAAAAAGCTTCTCTACGCTCGTGTGTCTGGAAGACTCCGCACCCACACAAAACGTCTGATTGGACATGCGTGATTCTGTGTTGCGAGTCGGCGATGCGTTTCTGTTCTTGCAAGCTAAATTGGCAAAAAATAATGGAAATCCCAATTAGGGTCAGGCAGGCGGCCGGCACCTTTTACAACATGAGTTCCATGAGAAATCATGTTGTGCCGACCCTACGTAAGTGGAATAAGGGCAGGGAGATGATGTATTGAAACAAAAACTTAAGAAATTCGTAAAAAATTATGTTATCGGTCGATTTCAACGAAAAATATTAAAAAAAAATATACTCTTAAAAATTAAATTAAAATTATAATAGATATTGTACAATATACCAATTACTCTCTCTCTCTCTCTCTCTCTCTCTCTCTCTCTCTCTCTCTCTCTCTCTCTCTCGTTTTATCAGCTAAATAACTCGCAGTGGATGAGCTTTTTTTTATGTAACTAGGTCGGCAAACAAGCGTACGGCTCACCTGATGGTAAGACCGTAGCCTATATAGACGCCCGCAACACCAGAAGCGTCGCAAGCGCGTTGCCGACCCTATCCCCAATCCCCCCAGGAGCTCTTGCTCCTGAGCTTTGTGGATAAAGCTCCAAGCCTTCTCATACATGGAGAGAGAGGCAGTCCAGCAGTGCGATGTTACGAACTCAATCAAACAATGTACAAAATTTACGAAATCTCTTATTATAGCAGACAAGCTAAAAAAACTTCTGCTTACCATTTTTAGCTTGAGTGAAATTGATCAATCTCTCGACAATCTCTGAGGACCGGTCTTGAGATATATTGGGATACTTCCTGAGTGACGTGGCAAATGAGTCCGGTTGGAGCGACGGGCGGGGGCTGAAGACAGACCCTGTAAAGAATTTTTTTCATTTGAAATGTCGTCTTCACTTCTCTTACAAAATATTTATAAGTCTTATCTAGACACAAATGTTCATAAAAATAAGAATTGTCAAAATCGGTAAATAATTAATCACGCAAGATATAAATTTTAATATAAGTACTTAGATATGTGATCGTTTAAGTGTGAGGCGTTTATATTATATACTAGCTGCTGTGCCTGCAACTTCGTCCGCGTGGAATTCAACAAAAAAGTTATTTTTCAGTTCGCAGTTATATAAAAAAAATTGAAATAAAAGTAGCCTAAGTTACACATTATTACATCAGTGAAAGTCCGGTCAAAATCGGTCCAGCCGTTATAGAGATTAGCCGGAACAAACAGACAGACAGACAAAAATTGTAAAAAATGTCATTTTGGTATACATATGTATACCGTGTATAATTCCATATGCATTTAGTAAAAAGCGGTTATTTTAATATTACACACAGACATAGCTGGGCATCGTTAATCAAATAGTTAACTTCGTTAATCGTTAATCCGCTACAAAAAAAGTTAGCTTCGTTAAACGTTAAAGCGTTACATTTCGGAAGAATTAACGCAAGTTAACGTTAATCGTTAATCCGTTAATATTTGTAAAATTGCATTTTTATATCGTTCAGTTAGTGAACTAATAAAACCTGTTGGTTTAGGTTCTGGAAGTTAGCAGTCTAGGAAGTAGGAACAAAACAAAATACTTGTATAATTCAAATTTGTGATTTAATCGTCGACGCCGCGTTGGCGCAGCGGTCACAGCACTGGATTGCAATTGGCTGTTGCGCGGGCAGTTGCGGGTTCGGTCCCCGCACACGACAACATTTGTATTGGCCATACAGATGTTTGCCGTGGTCTGGGTGTTTGTGCAGTCCTTGTGGGTCTCCCCACCGTGCCTCGGAGAGCACGTAAGCCGTCGCACAGTGGAATATTTGGGTCCTTTTTTGATCAAAAATCTATAACTTCGTAAATATTATAGAGAGAACTATCAAATTTTGTTTTAAAATAAAGTAATATATATAGATTCATATCAATGAAGTTACGTTGTTTTGGTTTCACGCGTTCTTTTTTTTTTTTAATAAATAAAAGTCACAATCCGTTAAAATGGCATATACATATGTGTTTTTATTTCGATACATTTTGTGTAATATTTCTTAAAACTAGTTATACAATAAAGAAGACTAATATTGAATAATAATTATGAATGGTTAATTAGCAATATATAGATATAATAAATTAGACCATTGCTTTTAGCCTTTGAAAATTGTAAAAAGTGAAAACAAAATATAGGTAGTAGGATGAAACTCATTGGAAAAGGAAGATAATACAACGAAAATGAAAGGAAAATAAATTACAGGCGATCTGAGGCAGGGAAGTGGTAGGGAGGGGGGGTTTTAGGGTAAAAAGCAGTTCAGGTACACCGCTGCCAGTAGCTGCAATCCCGAACGATTCCCCGATGCTCAGCTGTCGACCCTGTACCTGTTGTATTCTTCTTTTAACCAGATTAGGATTACTGCTACTTGTGCTCTCAATGAGTTCTCTTTTTATCTTGCCCCGGTTAGAGCCCGCCTTAACAATCTCTTCAAACTGTACGTATTGTGACTCATGTACCCTTCTTACATGTCAGGGCCGGATCTACCATATGGCTTTTTGGGCTTCAGCCCAGGGCCCCGTGGTTTCAAGGGGCCCCCAGCTAAGTCAATTCACAGTCAAAAATAGACGACAATGCGAAAGAATCAATAATTTTATAATTCTTTATTATTATATTACTTCGAACTGACGCTAAAATGTTCTGCTGCCATTATAATTCATCTCAATCGTGGTCAAATTTGGTGGGCCCCTAATTAGTATTAGCCTAGGGCCCCTAATAGTATTAGCCCAGGCCCCCTGACCTCACTGTCCGGCACTGTTACATGTTGTTTCAAATTATTCAAGCTTGATACATGAACTTTTATTTTGGTGTCTTTCGGCAAGCATCGCTTACACGCAAAAAGTATTTGCTGGCCCGATCTGGATATAAAATCCACATACTCAGTCAAATGTGGCCATGGATTCTCATCAGGACCGCTGGAATCCGATTTCATGTCTTCCATGATATAGTTTTAATTACTACCTACACTGCACAGTACACTTTTTCTACCTAACTAAATTACACTGCACTTTTCTTTATTAACGCGCAAATGATCACTGACAGTAATTTTATAATTTATAATAAGAATAACAACAGGTACTCGTCACTCTAAGCACCGGCGCTAAGTAATGGAATGATTAAACGAAACACAACTCTTCGCAATTCGTTCTCTCACTCACACGCGCCGGCAAAATATCTCTACTTCTCTAGTTTTGTTTTGTTTCACTCGCTGCCACGCGCCAGACGGCACTTGTCGTTTCATACTTGTCTGAACCTGTTTTTCGCGCCGCGCTGCGGTTCTGTGCGGTAAATAGTAGGCATTGGATTAACGATTAACGGACTTCTGCGTATATTAACGGAAGTTAACGTGTCCGTTAACATTTTTAAAAATTAACTTAAAAGTTAAATCGTTAATCAAAATGTTAACTTCGTTAATTAACGATTAACGGATTAACGAGTTAATGCCCAGCTATGCACACAGACACTCGCAATTTTTTTTATTTGTATAGATTATATATTTATTTATATCGTTTGGTGTTTTCCAGAAAAACTCGCAAGAAACTCATGATCGAAACCCTGTACCTTTGAATTTGTAAATTATAGCTTCTGGGGGGAATTGGGGATAGGGTCGGCAACGCGTTTGCGATGCTTCTGGTGTTGCACGCGTATAAGCTACGGTAATCGGTAACCATCGGATGAGGTATACCTACGGTTTTTTGCCGACCTAGTTATATACCTAGAAAAAAAACCATCTCTTTCAAAACTTCGAAATTATGGGAAATTCCACATCTGTAAGAGTATTTAGTTTCTAGGGAAATCCAAATACTAGTAACATACCTACACATAATTATATTAGGGCACTTAAAACGTCTTAATTCGTAGTCATTGATATCAGATCGAATTTGATATTATTATTTAGTTTTTATATAATGTAGTTTTACATCTGCTTCTTAGCAAAATATCTTAAAATCAATACCTCTATCAGGCCAACACATAGCGCCCCTGTATTCTGAAGTCTTCATTGGGTAGCAATGGCTTTCCCCACTGCCCTGACCGCCGATCATGAAGTTACCGTGACCTAAGACGCAGCTTGAGTTAAATTAAGATAGATTAATATAATCTATGAGCTGGTTTAACAGCAGCAAGGCAGCAAATACTTGTATCTAAGTTGGAGTAGCAAAGTATGTCTACAAT